>ML266981.1:0-22642 GCA_005239495.1 Nicotiana undulata | reverse complement strand
TCGGGAGGAATTACACTCATATTTTTACTAGCCCCTGAGTCACAGGTTTGATACGTGATTAGGGAAAGATCAGATACTTGCCCCTGAGTCACAGGTTTGATTCGTGATCAGGGCAGAATTACACTACTATTTTCATCGGCCCTCGAGTCACAGGCATGATTCGTGATCGAGGATAGTTTTACTTTGCATAGTCAGCACACGAGTCGCAGGTATGATTCGCGATCGTGGGGAGCTTATCACCATCGAGTCAGCGCACGGGTCGCATGTATGATTCGCGAACGTATGGAGCTTTATGACCGAGTCAGTTCTTATGACCCACTTTTATGACTTCGGCCGATAGTCTTGTCCGTGTCAGTTATATATATATACGCATTGCATTCATCCATATTTGCATTGAGTTAGGATCGTATGAGGGTGAGTTGAGAAACAATACAGAGCACTGGGAAGTGAACAATTGAGAATAAAGATAAGACATTTCGGATAATGAGAAAGAGAACAAGTAATATAACTATGAATAGCTTACAAAGGAAGACTATGTTTGAGATCAGTTACTGATTGTTGCTTACATGTTCTTATACTTGATGTACTTTCTCATATGATTTATTGCTCAGCATGTATTTTATTTTATTATGTACTGGACCTTAGTGAGTATGTATTCTACCTCTCGTCACTACTCTTTACGAGTTTAGACGGGATACTCACTGGGTACATATGTGATTATATGTACTCATGCTGCACTTTCTCTCTTTTTCTGCACTTGACTGTGCAGGTATTGAGGCTGCTTCGTCTGTTTGTCCGTCAGCTGATAGGTACTGATCGCGGCGTCGCTCCACACGGTGAGCTGTCTTCTTTGCATTTTCCTGACATCACGTCTAGAGCCTTCTAGTTTCATTTTGCTCAGTCTTTTGTTCCAGACTGCGACTTGTATATTTTTGTATATGTATTTATTTTGTTGTATCTATGTAGCCGCCCGTTGAAACTGTGACACTAGTCCTGGCACACACTTGTTGTAGTTATCGGGGTTGTATATATATTGGGCCTAGCTGTGGTTCAGCTTGTTTCTACGGCCTTACCCCATATTGTTATTGTATTCCGCATTTTTATTGTCATTATTGTTCGTTGGCTTGCCTAATCTCGCCGTTAGGTGCCATCACGACCTGGACCGGTTTTGGGCCGTGACAGAGTTATTGCCTATGCTTCACGCCAGCTGAAGGTTCATGAGAAGAATTATCCAGTGCACGATCTAGGGTTGGCGGCAATTGTTCATGTTCTTAAGATTTGGAGGCATTACTTATATGGGGTGTCTTGTGAGGTTTATATAGACCACCGGAGTTTGCAGCACTTGTTTAAGCATAGGGATCTTAATTTGAGGCAGCGCAGGTGGCTTGAGTTGTTGAAGGACTATTACATTACCAACCTTTATCATCCGGGCAGGGCGTACGTGGTGGAAGATGCTTTGAGTAGGAAGGCGGAGAATTTGGATAGTTTGGCTTACATTGCAGCTGAGGAGAGGCCTCTAGCCTTGGACATCCAGTCCTTGGCTAATCGTTTGGTGAGATTGGATCTTTCGGAGCCTAGTCGAGTTCTAGCACATGTAGTTTCCCAGTCTTCATTATTGGGGGAGATTAAGGCTCGGCAGTATGATGATCCACGCTTGGTTCAGCTCCGGGATACAGTGGTTCAGGGCGGTTCCAAGGAGGTTACTATTGTGTGTTCCCAATGTTGATGGCCTGAGGCAGAGGATTCTTGAGGAGGCGCACTGTTCACGGTATTCTGTCCACCCGGGCGCTATGAAGATGTATCGTGACTTGAGGCAGCATTACTGGTGGAGACGGATGAAGAGAGACATCGTGGAGTATGTGGCTAGGTGCCTTAATTGCCAGCAGGTGAAGTATGAGCACTAGAGACCAGGGGGATTACTACAGCAGATGCCCATTCCTGAGTGGAAGTGGGAGCGCATTACAATGGATTTCGTAGTTGGGTTACCTCAGACTTTGCGGAAGGTTGATGCGGTCTAGGTCATTGTGGATAGATTGACAAAATCGGCGCATTTCATTCCTGTGGCTACTACTTATTCATCCGAGAGGTTAGCCCAGATCTATATTCGGGAGATAGTCTGGTTGCAAGGTGTGCCGGTGTCCATTATATCAGACCGAGTTCCCTAGTTCACCTCGCACTTCTGGAGAGCACTGCACCGAGAGATGGGCACTCAGATAGATCTCAGCACAACTTTTCACCCTCAGACCGACGGTCAGTCTGAGCGCACTGTTCCGATATTGGAGGACATGCTTAGAGCATGTGTGATTGACTTCGGAGTTCAGTGGGATCAGTTCTTGCCTTTGGCCGAGTTTGCTTATAATAACAGTTACCAGGCCAACATTAAGATGGCTCCATTCGAGGCTTTATATGGTCGGCGATGTCGTTCTCCTGTCGGATGGTTTGAGCCTGGCGAGGCTAAGTTGTATGGCACGGACTTGGTGAGAGATGCCTTAGAGAAGGTAAGGTTGATTCAAGAGAGGCTCCGTACAACAGAATCCCGGCAAAAGAGCTATACGGATCAGAAGGCACGTGATGTATCATTTATGGAGGGAGACAAGGTCTGAAGGTGTCGCCGATGAAAGGCATTATGAGGTTCGAGAAGAAGGGAAAGCTGAGCCCGAGGTTCATAGGTCCTTTAGAGGTGTTGCGGAAAGTGGGGAAGGTTGCTTATGAGCTTGCCTTGCCTCCCCACTTATCTGTAATTCATCCGGTCTTCCATGTGTCCATGCTCCGGAGGTATCACACCGACTTCTCGCACGTGGTAGATTTTAGCACTATTCAACTGGATGAGAAATTGGGCTACGAGGAGGAGCCAGTTGCTATTATTGACAAACAAGATTGCCAGTTGAGATCTAAGAGAGTTTCTGCTGTTAAGTCCAATGGCAGGGCCAGCTAGCCGATGAGGCGACTTGGGAGTCCGAGGAGGACATGCGGAGAAGATATCCACACTTATTCAGCACTCCAGGTACACTTCTATGTCCGTTCGAGGACGAACGTTTGTTTAAGAGGTGGAGATTGTGATGACCCAAACGGTCATCCCGGGTTAACCTAGATAAATCTACGTTCTGAGGCTATGAAAGCCTCCGTTAATTCCACCTCGATATGCGTGCGCATCTCGGGCGTGTAGCCGAGAAGCTTCTATGTAAAAACTTGATGAAAAACTGGAATTCTAATAATTAATTGATTAAATTTGACTTTGGTCAACATTTTTGGTAAACAGACCCGGACCCATGATTTGACGGTCCCGGAGTGTTCGTAGGAAAATATGGGACTTGGGCGTATGCCCGGAATTAAATTCCGAGGTCCCAAGACCGAGAAATGTTTTTTTCAAGAAAATTGTTTTTCTGAAAAACATAAAGGCTTATGAAAATGAACCTCGATGTGAAACCTATGCTGTCAGGCCCGTATTATGGTTCCAGAGCCCGGATCAGGTTCAATATATGTTATTTAAGTTATATGTGAAATTTGGTAAGAAACGGACTTGATTTAACGGGTTTCAGATCAAAATGCGAAATTTAGAGTTAATGAAGTTTTGAGAAATTTCATATAATTTTAAATTTTGTTGGAATGTGATTTTGTTTTACCGAGGTCCGAATGCAATTCCGAGATCGGGAATAGTTCTGTTATGTCATTTATGACTTGCCTGCAAAATTTGGGGTCGTTCCGAGTAGTATAGGTCGGTCTGGTACAAATAAAAGATAGACATTCACTCTAAATAGAATTCTATTTATAACACTCCCCCTTGAATGTCTATTCAACAAATAAAGTGCCTCGTTAAAACCTTAACTAAAATAAAACCCATTGGGAAAAAAATTCTAGAAAAGGAAAAAGACTACACATGTTTAGAAATGCGCCTTTTGGTTGCCTCGTTAAAAACCTTGCAAGGAAAACCCAGGGGGACAAAACCTTGTAAGGGAAAAAGAGTGCAACTCGCATTACCTCCCACTGATGAGAGCATCGGTTCACATCCTTGAGCCTTCACATGCCAATCTTGTGTATTAGCTTCTTGAAGGTTGATGTTGGTAGATATTTTGTGAACAAATCAGCCATATTATCACTTGAATGAATTTGTTGCACCTTGAAATCATCATTCTTGTATATATATAATGAATTCATATAGTGTCGTGGAAAATCCTTTTCAATATCTTCTTGGAGGAAAAAATTCCCGCTATCACATTATCGTGCTTGTAGTTATAACAAGATACATATGTGCAAAAATTGCACGTAGGATGTGGTACTTCAGGACCAAGAATTACATATGCTTTAAGCAATTTAATTCTTTTAGGGATTGTTATATAAGTTAAGTCATATAAGCCATATGAATGGACTTTAGATGCATATCAAATTTTTATGTCATGCTAGACATAAGATAGATAAAAGTGATTGCACAAACCATTGACTTTATACTTTCAAATGTATGAACTACATGTCCAAAACTATATGTGTTTCATATGAAACCAATTCTACTTGAATTGTTTCTTCAGGCTTAAGATCCTCATATATATTTAGCACAATGAAATATGTTGTCGACGAACATTTTAATCAGTTCCAATAAAGTTTTTCATAAAGACATAACATAGAGATCTCTTCATTCATAATTTCAGGTACCTGAACCTCTCTTGAGATTTTATGAAGTGTTATGTCATGTGATCTTCTAGATCACTTGCCTCCTTTATTATGATCATTTTCATCATTTGCTCATCTTCTTTATCAAGAAGTTTATTTGAACCGATTTGTCTATACGCTTTAAGCGTACCATAGACTTTGTCCTTATAGGTCATAATAGGAACACTTGTAATGAGAATATAGTTTACTTTCTTTGGGTCGGCAAATGCGTCTGGCGTGCTCTGCAATATATTGTAGATGAATTATCCTTTTATGAACTTCAAGTTCATATTATGTTATTCGAGGATCTAGATGTACAAATGATAATTCATTTCACGTAACTTTTTCTCAACTGTTTATCTTGTCTCCCCCTCATGTTAGAAAAACTAACTTTATTCCTCAATTTGGGAACTCATCTTTGTGTGTTACAGTGTTAATCAAAATATACCCCGCACATCAATAATAATAATAAGATGGAATTATTTGGTTTCTGACCATGAACCACTGGTGAGGTGAGAATGTAATATACTTCCGTATATAACGTATATCAAACTGATATAGAATAACTTTGTTCTCATAAGCAACTGTTTAGCTATTAAGTGGAGGCACTCAATAAATTATTTTGCTAAACGAAACCAACTTATCAAGATGAACTATCTTGAATAGAAAATCTGAAAATTATGCTCTAAATTAAATTATTGAGCAAGTTACCTCGCAAACACCATGTTGCAGGTTAATAATAATCGCACATGTAACCATCTCATAGATGCATCTTATGTGGTATACATGGCAGGTGAATGGGCTTATATTCACCTTTGATATTTTCAGCATTCATGGGATTCAATCCCAATTTTAGTTGGTCTATTAATTAATGAGAACAAGCAACATAAGAGAATTCATAAAGAATTTTCTAGTTCTTTAATATTTACCCATGTGAATTCTCTTTCATTTTTGCACATCATACTTAAATTTATATGGCTAAACCAATTATGCCAGCTGAATAAATTATCAATATTGATAAAGTTCAGGTTTACACCATGATGTGTGCAATTATCAATAAACTCCAAGTTTATTATGATATGAATTTTTATATCAATAAACATTCACTTTATTGTGGTATTCTTTTATTTGTGTAGTACAAACTGGAAAATAAAGCGGGTAACTTTTCACATACATAGTACCCCGCTACAAGTTGTAGTAATAGAATACATTAAATCTTTCCTTTATTTATATTCTCAGTATAACCAATCGCTTTCGCGAATACTTTAGAAACTCAATTAAGTTTCTTTGAGACTTACTACAACATAATAAATTGATATGATAATCAATTGTATTCCTCAAAAATAGTAATAATTGGCAGAGCTCTCAACTAATTTGGTACTACCACATATTCATCAATATCCATGTGGTGAATATCACTTTCAATTAGAAAGTTATAAATTATTTGTCAAAATTATATGCAAGACCTGTTTCTTTCATTAGTGTTATCCTTTAGTAATCACATTGCCAAATATTTTGGCGTACAATAGGTACATGACAATTGACCATTCATGCCATAATAATGACATTATCTTCTTATATCATCTCAAACCTCCTTTTAGAGGTGAATGTGGTATATTCACTACCACTAGCACGTTCATATTCTTCCAAGAATGAATATGTATTCATAAATCAGATGTTGTCACATTCTCATCATGAATGGACCATAATTATCTATATGTGATTTACAAAATCTCATGTCAAATCGATGACAAATATTACTTTCAAAGAATGAAAGATTATTTTGAGAATCCTTATTATTCTCATTATCACAAATATGACGATTATAATTTCGTCTATTGCCACGTCCACATCCATTGATACCTTCATGTAATAATTTATCTTCTTTCAGACTTATCACATATTGCTATCACACTCTCTTAAGGGGAATGAGAATGAAGCAAATTCAATTGCACGGGTTTCCACTTCTTTTCCCACAATCATACATGAATTTGATCATGGTAATGCATAGAAATTTTACCACTTTGGTGGTCATAATTTCTTGCAAACTCTATAGGAGTTATAATCAAAGTTTATTGTCTTCGCTTGCATTTACAATAAAATTATAGAATTTTAAGAATTTAAAAAAGAAAAATAAAGTAAAATACTTACCTTAAATCAAGAATTTAATCATGAAGAAAGTTCATGGAGAATTGACAATCATTATGCTCAATCCCAAAGCTTCTACTCAATTGATTAGAGTCTCCTGCTGATAACGTGTTATGAAACAATAAAAAAAGAAGAGAAGCATTGTAGAGAAAAGTAGAGAGAGAGAATTCTTATTGATTTGGGATGATTTACAATGGGGTAAGACCCCTCTATTTATAGGGGGAAAATGACAAAGTAGAGCTCTCTAAAAGATAGACATTAACTATAAATAGAATTATATTTATAACAAATAGATTATAGCATTATGATCAAAATAGAGTTAGAATTTGTTACCCAATGATTCTCCTCAAAATCCCTCGAGAAATCGTCTTCCACCGTGATCCAATTCGATTTTTGTGTTATGAAATTTCAAACCCTCAAATTTCCTATATTTTCCCAGCGGTCCTGCATCTGCGGAAAAACCATCGAAGGTGTGAAAAGTCGCTTAACAGGCTGGGGCCGCATTTGCGGTACCCCAGCCGCATCTGCGGTCCCTGAAGCCTTGTCCCTTGCCCGCTTCTGCGATATCCAAGCCGCTTCCGCGGTGCCGCACCTGCGGTCCAACATCCGCAGGTGCAAAAATGACAGGTCCAGCACACCAACAATTCCTTAAGTCCAAAATTCTTCCCGTTGAGCATCCAAAACACACCTGAGGCCCCCAGGACCTCAACCAAACCTACCAACCAGTACTATAACATCATTCGGACTTAGTCGAGCTTTTAAACCACATCGAATAATGCAAAAAACAAGAACAAAACATGAATTCAAGCCTTAGAACTTATCAATTTTCCAAAATAAACAAACGATGTCGAAATGTGTCAAAACTAGTCCAAATGACCTCAAATTTGACACACTGGTCACAAATGACACTACGAACCTACAGCATCTTCTGGAAATCCATTCTGAGCACAATATCAAAATTTTTCATACCAGCCGAAATCGCTGAAAATATCACTTTCGTCAATTCAAGCTTAAATCTACTAAAACCCTCTAAAACACATTCCTAACGCGCTCTTAACCTTAAAATTACTCAACGGAGCTAACGGAGTTGACGGAATTCCATTCCGGATACATCTTCACACAATTCTGCCTATGGTCCAAATTCTAAGGCTTAAACTCACATTTAGGGACTAAGTATCCTAAAACTCTCTGAATTCAATAATTAATCACTCCGGCAAGTCCCGATAGAAAAAAATAAATTTGGGAAAATTAGTTATTAGAGTATCGGGTCTCTAACTCTCAAAATGACCGGCCAGGTCGTTACATTCTCCCCCTTTTAAGACAATCGTTCGTCCTTGAACAAGCATAAAGACATGCCTGAAGTTGTGAAAAGATGAGGGTACTGGTTGCGCATATCCTGCTCGGTCTCCCAAGTCGCCTCCTCGACCGACTGACTCCTCCACTGGACCTTTACTGATGCAATTTTCTTTGACCTGAGTTTTCTGACATATCTATCCAAAATGGCTACTGGCTTCTCAACATAAGATAGATCCTTGTCCAAGAGGACTGAGCTGAAACCTAATACATGAGCCGGATCACCGTGACTCTTCCCAAGCATAGAAACGTGGAACACCGGATGAACTCCTGCTAGGCTGGGAGGCATGGCAAGCTCATAAGCAACCTCCCCAACACACCGCAATATCACAAAAGGACCAATGAACTTCAAAGTCATCTTACCCTTCTTTGGAACCTCATGATTCCCTTCATAGGCGATACCCGAAGCAAAACCTGATCACCAGTCATGAATGACAAATCAAGAACCTTCCATCCCGCATAAGTCTTCTGTATGGACTGGGCTGTGCGAAGTCTCTCTTGAATGACCTTCACCTTATCTAGGTCATCGTGGACCAAATTTGTACCCAACAATCGGGCCTCGCCGGGCTCAAACCATCCCACTAGGGACCGACACCTCCTACCGTACAAAGCCTAAGACGGTGCCATCTGAATGCTGGACTGGTAACTATTATTATAAGAAAACTATGCAAGTGGCAAGTATTAGTCCCATGACCCTCCAAACTCCATCACACAGGCACAAAACATATCCTCAAGAATCCGAATCGTGTGCTCGGACTGCCCGTCCGTCTGAGGGTGAAAGGTTGTACTCAACTCCACCCAGGTGCCCAATTCCTGCTGTACGGCTCTCTAGAACCGTGATGTGAATTGTGTACCTCTGTCCGAGATGATGGATACTGGAATACCGTAAAGGCGGACAATCTCCCTGATATAAATCTCGGCAAACCTCTCTGAGGAGTATATAGTCAACACTGGAATGAAATGGGCTGACTTGGTCAGCCGATCCTCGATCACCCAAATGGCATCGAACTTTCTTAAAGTACGAGGAAGTCTAACCACAAAGTCCATGGTGATGCGCTCCCATTTCCACTGTAGGATCTCTAACCTCTGAAATAATCCTCCTAGTGTCTGATGTTCATATTTAACTTGATGACAACTGAGACACTTGGCCACAAATCCAACTATATCCTTTTTCATCCTTCTCAACCAATAGTGTTGTCTCAAGTCCAAGTATATATTTGCGGCACCCGGATGAACATAGTACTGCGAGCTGTGGGCCCTCATCAAGAATCAGATTCGGAATCCCATCCATATCGGGCACACAGATCAGACCCTGCATCCTCATCACGCCATCATCACCTATAGTCACATATCTAGCATCACCTCGTCGGAACCTATCCTGAAGAACCAGGAGTTGAGGGTCATCATAATGACGCTCTCTGATGCGGTCATAAAAAGAAGACCGAGAAACCACACAAGCTATTACCCGGTAAGCTCTGAAGTATCCAAACTCACGAACTGACTGGCTAAGGCCTGAACATCCAAGGCTAAGGGACTCTTAGTTGCCGGAATATATGTCAAACTCCCTAAACTCTCCGCCCGATGACTCAAGACGTCGGCCACTACATTCGCCTTCCCCGGGTGGTATAATATAGTGATGTCATAGTCCTTGAGTAGCTCCAACCACCTCCGCTGACGCTGATTAAGGTCTTTCTTCCTGAACAAGTGCCGTAAACTCCGGTGATCAATGTAAATATCACAAGGAACACTGTACAACAAATGACGCTAGATCTTCAGAGCGTGAAAAATAGCTGCAAACTCGGGTTCATGAACTGGATAATTCTTCTCATGCACCTTAAACTATCTGAACGCGTAGGCAATCACCCTATTGTCCTACATCAATACCGAGTCAAGGTCAATCCTCGAGGCATCACAATAGACAATATATGACCTGAACATGTAGGCACCTGTAACACTAGGGTTCTGGTCAAGGTTGTCTTGAGCTTCCCAAAGCTCTCCTCGCACTTCTCAGTCCACCTGAATGGAGCACCCTTATTTGTTAGTCTGGTCATAGGTGCTGTAATAAATGAAAATACCTCTACAAATCGGCGATAGTACCCTTCCAAACCAAGGAAACTACGGATCTCCGTACCCATTGACGGTCCAGGACAACTTTGCACCGCCTCCACCTTCTTCAGATCCACTTTGATCCCATCACAAGACATTACGTGGCCCAAGAATGCCACTGAATCAAGCTAGAACTCACACTTAGAAAATTTTGTATACAACTTCGTTTCCCTCAAAGTCTGGAGCACAGTCCTCAAGTGCTGCTCATGATGTTCCCAAGACCGGGAATATACCAGGATGTGGCCAATAAACAAAATGATGAAGGAATCAATAAAGGCCGGAACACGTTGTGCATCAAATGCATAAAGGCTGCTGGGGCATTGGTTATCCCAAATGACATGACAAGAAACTCATAATGACCACATATGGTCCTGAAGGCAGTCTTCGGTATGTCCGGCTCCCGAATCTTCAATTGATGGTAGCCAGAACGCATGTCAATCTTGGAAAATACCCTGACACCCTGTAACTGATCAAATAAATCATCGATGCAATGCAAAGGATACCCATTCTTCACTGTAACTTTGTTCAACTGCAGATAATCAGTACACATTCGCATAGAATCATCCTTTTTCTTCACAAATAAGACCGGAGCACCCCAAAGTGATACACTAGGCCTGATGAAACCCATATCAAGCAACTCCTGCAACTGCTCCTTCAACTCTTTCAACTAAGGAGAAGCCATACGATAGGGAGGAACAAAAATTAGATGAATGCCCGTCAACAAATCAATGCCGAAATCAATATCTCTATTGGGCGGCATACCCGGAAGATCAGTTCGAAATACACCAGGGAAGTCCCTCACCACTGGTACTGACTCAACTGTAGGGGTATCAACACTGACATCTTTCACATAGGCCAAATACGCATCACACCCCTCTTCAACCATCCATTGAGCCATAAGAAAAGAAATGACCCTGCGGGGAGTATATTCTAAGGTACCTCTCCGCTATAATCTTGGTAGCGTCACGGTCTTAGTGTGACAATCAAGAATATAATAATGGGGAGACAACTAGTCCATTCCCAAGATAACATCAAAATCTACCATACTGAGCAATAACAAATCGGCCCTGGTCTCAAAACCCCTAAGAACAATCAAGCACGACCGATATACGCGGTTCACAATGAGAGAATCTCCCACGGGAGTAGATACATAAATAAGGGAACTCAAGGAATCCCGAGATACCCCCAAATGTGAAGCAAAATAAGAAGACACATATGAATACGTAGAGCCAGAGTCAAATAATATTGATGCATCCCTAGGATAGACAGGGACGATACCTGTGATAACTGAATCTGAAGCGACGGCCTCTGAAAGGGCATAGTACCTTGCATGGCCTTCCGCTCTAGGGCGACCTCGACCTCCCCGACCTCCCCGACCTCCAACTCGAGTTGTTTGAGAAGGTGGGGCAGCGGCTGGGGCTGGAAGAATAGCCGGAGAACTCAGTGGGGCACGTGGAGCCTGATAAGCCTGTGAAGATACACCCCTCCTAGCTCTGGAGAAATCTCTAACCATGTGACAAGTGTCACTATCGGAGGATGTCGAGGCTAAGACTGACTCGGGGCTAGCCTACTGTACTGGACGGTAATGGCACCTCGAGCAGGAGGCATACTAGATATTGGCGGTGCATAATAGGGCTTCTGAGGTCTCGGAGGAGCTAAAATACCATTGGATGTTGGTAGAGTTGAATGAATGGGGTGACTTACAAAACCCCTACCATAGCGTGCTACTGGTGCACGAGCTCCTAAGAAATGACCAGTCTCTCGAGACCTCTTGGCCTCTCTCTCCTCTCTGTCCCGGGCAACATGCCCTCCACCCTCCTGGCAATACTCACTACATGCTGATAAGTGATATCCATCTCCAACTCTCTGGACATACTGGTTCGAATACTGGGGTGGAGTCCCTCTATGAAGCGATGAACCCTCTCTCTGACTGTGGCAACCAAAGCCGGTGCATGACGATCTAACTCGCTGAAATGGACTGCATACTCCCACACAGTCATAGCACCCTGGTGCAACTACTCAAACTCTACGCGCCAAGCATCCCTGAGGCTCTGAGGGACATACTCTCGCAGAAACATCTCTGAAAACTTAGTCTAAGTGAGTGAGGCTACCTCGTCCGGGCTACTCATCTCATAGGCATGCCACCACTGATATGCTACTCCCCTCAGCTGGAAAGCGGTGAAAGAAACCCCACTCATATCCACAATGCCCATGATGCGGAGAATACTATGACACTCCTCAAGAAAACCATAGCGTCATCTGAAGTTAGTCCGATGAAAGTAGGTGGGTGCTACTTCTTGTACCTCTCAAGTCTGAGATGCTTTACCTCAGAAGCAGCTACCCTGGCCTCATGCTGAACCGAAACCACTATGGTATAGGAATGTACTCTAGCGTCTGGTCAATCTTGACCCACTGCTCAGGAGTGCGGGCTGCGGAAGTCTGTGCCCCTCCCCCGACCTGTGATGTGGCTGGGGCTATTGGAAGTAGCCCAGCCTGAGTTAGAGTGTTGAACATGCTAATAAGTTGAGCCAAAGTCTCTTGGAGGTCTGGAGTATAAATGGGAACCTCCGTTGCCGGCCCTCCAGCTTGAGCTATTGTGGGCTCCTCTCTCGCTGCTCTCACATGTGCTAGGGTTGCACCGCATGCTCGTCCTCTACCCCGGCCCCTACCTCTGGCGGCTATGACAGGGGGCTCGGATGCCTGGTCGTCAATCCTCCCTGTACGGGTCCTCACCATCTATGAGAAAGAATAGAATAGAGTTTTAGAATTTGATGTGAATAACTCGCACGACAAGGAAATCAAAGGAATATGATTGTTCTTAACAGTTACATAGCCTCCCGAAGATAGATACGAACGTCTCCGTACCGATACGCGAGAATCTACTAAACCGGCTTGTGACTTGTGACTCCTGTGAACCTAGAACTCTGATACCAACTTATCAAGACCCAATTTACACTCCGAAATGTATTGTGACGGAACCTAGTCTTTACGACTAGGTAAGCCTAATTATGTGGATAAAACTTAATTAAAAACACAATAAATAAAGAAAATAAGGACATAATATGAATAACATAAACGATGCCGCTCGGCATGTACACAATATCCATCCCAATGATCCGAAATGTCACAAAAAGTCACAAGCTTCAACAACTATTGTAGCTCTAAGGAAATCTGGAAAGTACATACGAAAAACTCTAAATGATAGAATTGAAGGGAACTTTGAGGATTCTGCGGACGCGGCAGAAATACCTTATGGTCTCCTAGAATCAGTAATAAATACTATCCAGGAGGCTGATAACTCGTACCTGGATCTGCACATGAAAACATGTGCAGGAAAGGGCATGAGTACACCACATTTGGTACCTAGTAAGTGCCAAGCCTAATCCCGGTCAAGTAGTGACGAGGTCAGGTTAAGGCTCTATTGGATTAAAGATAATCAATTTAAAATAGTCAAGGGAGCCCTCGGCTCAGAACAAGGTAAACACAAGGTGGAATCTCCTGGGATACCGCCCCGTAATACCAGCTGGTTATGCAGTACTTGGGGATATCCTGGAAAATGTCCGTAGTCCCAAAATAAATATGCAGTGCTGGGGGATCTCCCAGAATAAGTCCGTAGTCTCAATTTAAATATGCAGTACAAGGGGATCTCCCGGAATACGTCTGTAGACCCAATTTAAATATGTGATGCAAGATAAATGACAAGTATGACATCAATTTATACAGTTCATCTATCCACAGGTAAGGAAAAACAGTAATCTAACTAAGCATGGCGCACATAGTGTCAGATAGGCAATTGAATATTAAACATGTAAGCATGCTTTTCTAATCTAAGCTAGAGAATTTAATATATTAAAGCAATTTAATGGGAGAAAAACAATTTATGCTTTTCGAAGGAAAAATGGGATTTTTGCAATGACGGCCCGTGTACGTACTCGTCACCTCACGTACATGGTGCCCACACAATAATTAATATCAAACATCTCAAGGGAAAGTCCCCAACACAGGGCTAGGCAAGCCACTTACCTCAACCGCTCAAATCAACTTGAATCCACGTTCTTGCCACGAGTACCCGACTCGAAATGGCCCAAATCAATTCAAATTAATTGCATAATGTAAAGATAACTTTTAATAACTAATTTAACTAAACAATCCTATGCTAAAACGCGAAATTAGGAAAATCGCCCCAAAAGGTCCTTCAGGCCCACGCCTCAGAATAGGGTAAAATTTATAAATTATGAACACTCGTTGACTCATGAGTACACTCGAACAAAAATCATCAAAAACCAACGTTAAAATCTCACCCTAATCTCGGATTTTCAATTGGTGAACTTTTTCCCCCATTTCAAAATGTTTTCTTAATTAAGAGGAAAACAACAATACATTATAGTATTATGATCAAAATAGAGTTAGAATTCGTTACCCAATGATTCTCCTTCAAAATCTTTTGAGAAATTGTCTCCCATCGAGCTCCAATTCAATTTTTGTGTTATGAAATTTCAAGCCCTCGAATTTCCTATATCTTCCCAGCGATTTCAGCAGCCATGGTTCATGGGGCTGCACATGCGGTCCCGCATCTGCGGAAAAACCATCGCAAGTGCGAAAAGTCACTTAACGGGCTGGGGCCTATCTCTGGTTCCCCAGCCGTATCTGCGGTCCCAGAAGCCTTGGCTCTGGTCCGCTTCTGCGATTTCCAAGCCGCTTCTGCGGCGCCTCACCTGCGGTCCAACATCCACAGGTGAGAAAATGACAAGTTCCGCACACCCGCAATTGCTTAAGTCCAAATTTCTTCCCGTTGAGCATCTGAAACACACAAGGCCCCCGAGACCTCAACCAAACCTACCAACTAGTCCTATAACATCATTCGGACTTAGTCGAGCCTTTAAACCACATTTAATAACACCAAAAACAAGAATTAAACATTAATTCAAACCTAAAAACTTACAATTTTCCAAAATCTACAAACGATGCCGAAACACGTCAAACCTAGTCCGAATGACCTCAAATTTGACATACAGGTCACAAATGACACTACGAACGTAAAGACACTTCCGGAATTCCATTCCAAGCTCCATAGGAAATATTTTCCCATCGGTCGTAATCGCCGAAAATCTACCTTTCGCCAATTCAAGCCTATATCTAGTACAAACCACTAAAACACATTCTGAACGCGCTCCTAACCCCAAAATCACTCAACGGTTTTACGGTGGTACACCGGCACTTAAAACGGCTGCATCGTTCTCTCCATGATGTCCAAGACCGTTGTTCTCGTGTGGATTCATTGAGTTAGACATTTTTTGACTTGAAATAAAAGGTTCTTGGACAAGAAAAATTGTAAAAGATAACTTGTGTTTTCAGTAAACCAGCACTAAAACAATCACTTTTATTTTTAGCCCCACGGTGGGCACCAAAATGTTTACCTTGAAAATGGTAATGACAATTATATTTGATTTTGTGGTTCTAAAAATATGTGATCAAATTTAATACTAGTTGTTAGGCAATGGATGCTAAGTGTGAGTGATAAACGTAAGATAAAAGTAAAGGAAAGTGGTGATATGCGAACCAAGTTGTTACTAGGATGGGCCTCAAGTTTGCCGGAACAGGGCCTCGAGGTTCAACTACAATGTTAAGTGAGAAGGAATCGATGAAGGAACAGTGATATTCGGGCCTCAAGATAGCCTTTAATGGTAAATAATGAGCAATAATGAAGAGCAACTAATGAACACAATGAATAAGAGCAATAAAGCAGTGGAACAATGTTTGAGCACGTTTAGGCAAGAAAGCAGAGAATGTTCTTGTTGTCTTGAATAATCATGTGTGTTACAAAATGACAAGGATCCCTTTTATATAGGAGGGGGGAATCCCATCATAGTACAAGTCTGATTATGACAAGGTGGGGCTACAGGTACAATTGGTTAATGGCTCAGTACGTATTTTGTACTATTCTTGCAGACCTGGTCATCTCTGACCACGTGTCCTTGGGTGTTTTCCTACCTTTCTATGACGAACATCTATTTGTACATCCCCGATGTCTAGCACACTGAACCTTCGATACGCCCCCTCGAGGGATGCAGCTTGGGTTAAACTTCAAACTCTGCTCCGAGTTTCTCGAGGCTGGGCATGGAGTGTCATACCAATTTTGGCTGTATACACGGTGGTTGCTGATTGAGGAATAAGAGTTCGGGGAATATCAACCCTTTCCTTCGTTCGCGGGCCTTGATTTCCCTTTCCTTATTCTATATGTATTTTCAGTTTTATTCTCTAGATATTGTAGTGGGCTATTTTATGGTTTTAGACGTGCATATACTCAGTGAAACCCCGGTTTTGGGATAGATTGTATCGTATTTTGGATTAAAAAAAATTTAAAAAGGCTTTTCTTTAATATTAATTGTTCCGTTATTATTTCTAAAATTGTTTTACTGTGTTGGAAATATTGAGTTGTGTCTTGCCTAGTTCCATGATAGGCGCAATCACGACGGTCGTTTTTGGGTCATGACAAGTATGTATTAGAGCCTAGGTTACATATGTCTCACGAGTCATGAGCGAGTTTAGTAGAGTCGTGCGGATCGGTACGGAGACGTCTATACTTATCTTCGAGGTGCTGGAGAACCATTAGGAAAACTTCACATTCTTGAATTCTTGTCGTGCGAATCTGTTAATTCTGGTAACTAAACTTCTGTTATTTCATTCTATCACATATGGCGAGGACACGTACCACTTGGCAGGATGGGCAGCCACCAGTACCACCAACCAGGGCCGCAAGAGGCTGAGGTCGCGGTAGAGGCCGCGTTAGGGGCAGAAGTGCAACCCACACAGTAGTTAGGGCAGTACCTATAGATCCACCAGGTGCACTAGTTCAGGATCAGGTCCTAGTTGTGGATACACTAGCGGGATCAACTCAGGCACCAACTGTGCCCATCGTGATTCTAGGTCTTTAGGAGGCCTTAGCTCAGATTCTGACCGTGTGCAACGGTCTTGCTCAGGCGATCTCTGTTTCGACCGCAACAGCCACTTTCTAGGCTGGGGGAGGCACTCTGATTCCCGCCGCCATCACACCAGAGCAAGTGATGTAGGGACTACAGACACTTGAAGCACCACCAACCCAGCCGGTTGCAGTTGCTTAGGACTATGTAATTACTATTATGCCTGAGGATGAGCATTATAGACTGGATAGGTTTGGGAGTCTCCAGCCTCCATGTTTCAGTGGTACATAGTGAGAGGATGCACATGGCTTCTTGGACAAGTGTCAGAGGATACTCTATACAACAGGTATTCTAGAGACCAGTGGGGTCTTGTTCACCACTTTTCAGTTCTCTAGGGTTTCCATCAGTAGGTGGGAGGCTTACGAGAGGCGTAAGCCGGTCACTGCAGCACCCCTTACCTAGCAGAAGTTCTCCATTCTTATTCTGGAGAAGTTCGTGCCTCAGTCCCACAGAGAAAAGCTCTGTAGGCAGTTCTAGAAGCTTCATCAGGGTGATATATTTGTGATGCAATATGATATGAGGTTCTTGGAGTTGGACCGACATACTATCTAGTTTTTTCCCACAATCAGGGAGAGAATCAGGAGGTTTATAGATGGCCTTACTTTTCAGCTGCAATTGCTTATGACCAGGGAGAGTGTGTCTGGTGCTATTTTTGATGAGGTTGTCGACATTGTTCGTCAGTATGAGATGGTTTCGCAATCCGTAGTGGGTTGAGAAGGAGGCCAAGAGGCCTCGTGGACAGGATGGATTTGGCGGTGTTCCTTCTGGGGGTCAGTTCATCCACGGTAGGGGTCGTTCTTTCAAACATTCTCAGACGGCTCGCCAAGTTCACCGTGGTGCATCATATAGACATGGGTTACAAAGTTATCAGTAGGGACAATTGTCATTCAGTGCACTACCAGCTAGGGTTCATCTATGTCGGGACTTTCTAGCAGTTATTCCGGGTCTTAGGGTTCCCTTCAGTCCCAACATTCATTCGGAGGGAGAGATTTCTTTGAGTGTGGATATATGGGTCATATCAAGAGGTATTGTCCCCACCTTTCAGTAGGTTCATCTCAGGAGAGAAGTCAGCCTTCGACTCTAAAACCAGTTACTTCACCACCCGTGCAGCCAGCTCGGAGTGGAGCTCAATCAGCTAGGGGTCGCCCTAGAGGGGGAGGGCGATCAGTGGGGCAGCCAGGCCCATTTATATGCTCACCCTGCAAGACCAGATGCCATTTCTTCGGATGTTGTGATTACATGTATTTTCTCAATTTACCAAAGAGATGTTTTTGTATTATTTGACCCTGGTTCCACTTATTAATATATGCCCATGTATCGCTCATTTTCTGGATATGCCCCATGTGTCTCTTGTTTCATCTGATTATGTATTTACTTCGGTGGTCGATATTATTATTCTTGACCGTGTATATCAGTCATGTGTGGTTACTTTTGGGAGTCTAGAGACCAGAGTAGATCTTTTGCTGCTTAGTATTGTCGATGTTGATGTGTATTTGGGTATGGATTGGTTGTCTCCATGTGTGATGACCCAAAAGGTCATCTTATGTAATTTAAGCCTTATTTGTGTTTCGAGGCTCTGAGAGCCTCCGTTAGTCTCACCTTGTTATGCGTGCGCAGCCCGGGCGTGTAGCCGGGAAGCTATTATGTGAAAAGTTGATGAAAAATGAGTGTTGATAATTAATAAATGAATATAGTTGACTTTGGTCAACATTTTTGGTAAACGGACCTGGACCCGTGATTCGACAGTCCCGGAGGGCTCGTAGAAAAATATGGGACTTGGGCGTATGCTCGGAATCGAATTCCGAGGTCCCAAGCCCGAGAAATGAATTTTTAAAATAAATTGTTTTCTGAAAATAATAAAGGAATATGAAAGTGAATAATTATGTGAAAACCGTGTTACCGGGCCCGTATTAAGGTTCCGAAGCCCGAAACAGGTTTATTATATATTGCTTGTCTTATTTGTAAAATTTGGTGTAAAACGGGCGTGAATTGAGTGGGTTCGGATCAAAATGAGGTTTTGAAGTTTTAAAGAATTTGAAATGTGGCTTGGAAAGCGATGTGATGTTCCCGAGGTCCGAGAGAGATTCCGAGACCGGGAATAGTTCTGTGGTGCCATTTATAACTTATCTGCAAAGTTTGATGCCATTCCGAGCAGTTTAGGCCGGTTCGGCGTATTTGAAACGAATTCTTGAATTTTAAGTTCCTAAGTGTTGATTAAATAAGTTTGGGGTTTGATTTCGAGTTTCGCTGTTGTTTTTCGTGTTCTAAAAGTTCGAGCGAGTCCGCTTAGTGATTTGGGACTTGTTGGTATATATGAACGGGGGCTCGGGTGGGCCCAAGTGCCTCCCGGACCCCGCGCGAGGCCAAAAACCAGCAAAAGCCACTGCTGGTGCACAGCAGCTGGTGTGACCGCAGGTGCGGTTGCCCAGCCGCAGGTGCGGGACCGCCCCTGCGGTCCCAACCTCGCAGAAGAGACCCCAGCCCTTTTGCCCAGAGTCCGCAGGCATGAGACTCATCCCGCAGGCGCGAGACCGCAGGCGCGAGACCGCAGGCGCGATCCAAGCCCTCGCAGGCGCGGGATTATCCGCAGGGGCGACCAAATCCCCGCAGGAGCGGCCTCCGCAAGAATGGAGCTTTGTCCGCAGGAGCAGCCCCTCCTGGGATGGCCCAAGATCGCAGGTGCGACCACTTTCCCGCACACAGTTGTGACACACTGATAAATTTCCGCAGGTGCGGAAATTGTCAGGTGAAATATTAAAGTCCCAAAATAGTGTTATTCCGGGATTTTCATAAAAACACACTAACTCTCCCTTCTCCAAACCCCTTAGGCATCCATTGAAGCTTCCCTTCACCAAAACATCGTGGGTTAGTAAATCTTAACTTATTTTCTGCATTTCCATTAATCATTATTGAATTCCTAAGCCTAAAACATGCAATTTAAGGTAGAAATTGGGGTAAGTGGGTAGTGTTAGGTTTTTGGGATTTTTGGGTGATTCAACCCCAATTTGGGGTCGAATCTTAAAACAAATTGTATATTCTTAATCGTGGGGATATGGGTGATCAGGTTTTGGTCCGAACCTCGAGTTTCGACCACGTGGGCCCGGGGTCAAATTTTGGAATTTTAGGAAGAATGATTGGAAATGGATAATTAGACTATGGGTTTGATTCATTGAGTCATTATTGATATACTTGAGTTAAATATGTCTAGATAATACCGTTTCGGAGCCGGATTATAGAGGAAAGGCGGTGTTAGAGGGTTGATTGCTATATTTTGGACCCGAGGTAAGTGTCTTGCCTAACTTTGGTGAGGGAATAGGTATTATTTGCTATTTGCTAAGTGAATATCATGTTCATTGCATAGGTGAGGTGACGAGTACCTATTGTTGTTACCTCTGTCACACAGTTGTGACACACTGATAAGGCTATATTTCTAGCCATCTATCAGATACACATGCTCAATTGAACGTGTTTCATCTTTACCTACCTTGCCGACCCCTATTATTTCACCTTTATTTCCGTTTCCAAAGGATACATTTCCTCCTTTGAGATTTTCAAGTGAAAGGAACCATACCTTGTTCCCTGTCATATGTTTAGAACAACCACTATCCAAAAACCAAAACTAGCTGCCTCCCTTCACTTGTACCTTCAAAAGAAATCAGGGGTTAGTTTTAAGAACCCAAACTAGTTTGGGTCCCTTTCCATGAGAAAATGGATGAATCAGATTTTTCCTGGCCCAATTTGGTAGCCAATTTTTCTTTTTAATGAATCTCTCATTTTTCTGACTGGCCTTTTCCTTTGCAGAGCACTCATATTTTGAGTGGCCAGTCTTCCCACAATAGGTGCAAATTTTATTTTCAGGGAGAGTGAGATACTTGCTTTTGGGATCCCATTTAGGCAATTGACTCCCAAAATCAAGCCCTCTCCGGTTGCTACTATGATTTTCTTGGAGCCATATTAAAGCATCAGAAGACTTATTCCACTTACGTGTTCTATCAAATTCATGTTTGACTTTGCCAAGTTCTTCTTTAAGAGACTTTATCTGCTCATCTCTGGCATACATTTTATCTTTCAGTTTACCTAAGTCTTCTTCTATCTTCGCATGAGAGTGATCAACTACTTTACTGGATCCTAGTCTTAACTTTAAATTTTTAGATTTTAGTTCTAGAATCTCAGTTTCGAGTGGTTGAACCTGGTTCATCAAGCCAGTGTTTATATTTTTAGATTCACTGACTCTTATTTCCAGGTCCATGCATTTTGCTCTCAGCATTTCACACTCTTTAGATAGTTTATCTTTCTCTTTAGAGTTCTCCTCAGAATCATCAATGAAGTCAAATAGCAACTCAGAGAGTTTCTCCTTAGATAGAAACTTTATTTTTGTTTTGAGATGTGAGATACTTACCTGTGGTTCTTCATAAGTCTCCTCATCAGATTCTCCAATTTCCATGAGAGCTTGATCTTCTTTCTCACCATCTTCTGATTCTTCATTTGAACTCCCCCCCCCCCAAGCAACAACCATAGCCTTTGTAGTAGTTTTCTTGGGTTGGACCAGTTTCTTCTTCTTGTTCTTTCTTTCATATCTCTCCTTCCTCCATTCTACTTCACACCGAGGGAAGTTCTTGATGAAATGATCAGTTTTTCCACACTTGTAGCATCCCTCATTAGCTGGCCTTTCAGGAGCCTTTGCCTTGTTGAAGTTTCCCCCTCTAGAGATGCCTTTCTTCCTCATGAGAAAGTTTCTGAATTCTTTGGTGATCATGGCCATCTCATCATCCTCCAGATCTGCTCCCTCTGTGATCCTTAGTGCTAGACTTCTTTCTTTCTTTGGGGCATCCATTTTCATGGTCTGCCTTCTGAGTTCATAAGCAGTAAGGTTGCCAATCAACTCATCTAGTCTAAGGGTTGCCATATTTTTGGATTCCTGAATGGCAGTTATCTTGCTTTCCCAGGAGATAGGTAGAACCCTTGTCAAGATCTTCTCAACCTTGTCTTCTTCAAGGATGACTCTTCCAAGAGACTTGAGTTCATTAGTCAAGGTAATGAACCTTGTGTACATCTCCTGAATTGTTTCACCTTCCTTCATAGTGAAGTTTTCATACTGAGAGTATAGCAATGTACCTCTAGACCTCTTCACTTGAGTTGTTCCTTCATGTGCCACTTGTAGAGTATCCCAGATTTCCTTGGCAGTGGTGCAGCTTTGGATTCTGTTGTATTCATCTGGGCCTAGTCAACACACTAGCCACTTCTTAGCCTTGGCATTCTTCTCCCATTTCTTCAGATCCTCAGTCATGCAGTCATCCCTAGTTTTAGGCACATCTACTCCCTCAACAGTTTTCTTCATTGTTGCAAGCGGTCCATCAGTGACTATGTCCCAGAGTTCATAGTTCTCTCCAATAAGGTGATCCTTCATTCTA
>ML266979.1:0-114535 GCA_005239495.1 Nicotiana undulata | reverse complement strand
TGAAAGATACAATTTGTAATCACCTACTACAAACAACTAGACTCAAAAGATAACAGATGGAACTGGTTCTTCGAGCTGGTTCAAGTAGCTTTTGAGTCGCACAGGGATTCTTCACATGAACTGCTTTTAAAATTACTTTGGTAATTTTGCTCTCAATTCTTGTTTCACTTCTATGTTTGTGCGCAACTATTCAACATGAACACTTTGACAATTTATAGGATCAGTAGTTGAGACGTTGAAGTAGAATTCTGATGCAACTCTTCCTTAGTGGAAGAGTTTGAGTTTATCTCAACTTCCTTGATCCTCCTCTATCTTGATTCTGTCCTACCTGAATACGAAGTCCATCTCCCTATCAGTTTGCAATCTTTTCGCTTAGGAGATAACCCCTTAATTCAGAGATGATGTTTATCTCATGCGTGTGAACTCTTCTCGTGCCATTTAGTCTGCATGTCTATGTATGCTCTGATGGACCTGGTTCAACTGTGAGGACATTTGTCATTCTTCAAAACCATCCAGTGACTTGATTCAACAAATTCCCCCTTTTTGATGATGACAAACTCTGTGCTTAAACCTGTAGACACTTCAATCCAACATGGACACTTTTTATAGCATTAAGCATTTATCATAGAGAACCAGGTTCATTAGGTTATAAACATCACAATTTTTCATTTTTCCATAAAGCACATCTTCCCCCTTTTTGGCATCATCGAAAATTTGCAAAATGATAAACTTACCAGAACTTTAATAATTACTCATGGCCATTGAGGCAACTGCAGGTGCAAATCATGAATTAATCATCAAAAGAAACCCAAAAAATATAATCTATTTAAGAAACTGAGATAAAGTCAAGAACAAAATAGCACAATTCATTGATTTGATAATTGTTCATGCACCAAACACAAAAAAAAATAAAAACAATCACAACCATGAGCAAAAAACAAAAAGAAACAAAACAATCCCAAACTGGGTCATAGAGGGGTTTTGGAGGGCACTGGACACCTAAGGCTGGGAAGGGGTAGAGGTTGGGTTCTTTGATTGAAGAAGGGAGAGCATCTGTTGTAGTACACCCCCATTCTTCTCATTTTCCTTTGCTAATTCAGCTTTGAGAGCATCCCGCTCAGCTTCAACCTCTGTAAGGCGAGTCTTCAAACGAAGGATCTCAGCATCCTTAACCTCACCTTCATGCACAAACGTCCTGACCTTGCTTTTCACAGGCATTTTCCTTGATGAACCAGGTTCATCCTCAGGGACATTCACAATATAGTCACATGTCAGTAACACGCTCTTCCCAAAATGGTCCTTAGTAGTTGCAATTTTAGCCTTCTTCACAGGCACCTTGAAGTAAGCAAGCACAGTAGTTAGGATGAACCCATACGGTATAGCACGTGCCTTGGAGCCATTCACAACCCTGTCCAGTAGTTGAATGATGAAAGCATGCCAATTAACTTGTCGACCACTGTACAAGCACTCCATGAGAGTGATATCCATGTAACTTGCAATGTGCCTTCGCTCTTGCCTGGGCAGTAAACACTTGATCACAAACTCAAAGATCAGTTTGCTCTGCGGCCTCATCTCTGCCCTAGGCTCCATCTCTTGCTCATTATCACTGAACAATCTTGTGATTTGAAGGGCTGAAGGCAGTCCATCCAAGCTTGGCCACCTCTGCCTGATGTAGTCATCATATCCTTCAGAAGGAATATTCAGTATTTCGCCCAGTTCTTTGGCATCAAAAGAGATCTCGACCCCCTGTATCCTAGTGGAAACCCTTATATCCTTAACCTCTGCATTTGCTATAAACTCCACAAGTTCATTTCTGGCCAGCCTGACATCAAGATGAAGGACCAGGTCCTTCCAACCCTGCACATCCAAGGTGTCCATAAGAAAAATCATCCCAGATTCTTCAAGATCCCTAAAACGCTTCCCAAACTTTGTGAGTTTGTCTGTCTCCTCACTAGACACTACTGCTTCTTCTCCACTCCACTCAGCATCATCATTGAATTTCACTTTCTTTGATTTAGACCTGGTTTGCTTGGCAACTGCTGAAGGTTTGGCAGACACAGAACCTGACTTCCTGGAAGAAGTTTTAGCCTTCTTGGGCTTGGGTGTCTGAACCTCAACCTGTGCCGGTTGTTCCACTTGATGGACCAGGTCCTATTGATACCCAATTTTTTCTCAAAATTATTTTATACCTTCAAAATCACTTTTCATAATAAAATTGATATTTTTCCATAATCTTTCATATTTTTATCAATTTATTTTCCTATTTATTTTGTATTTTATATTCAATAATTATTCATAAATTGTATTGTAAATAATTTCAGAATGTTTCCAAGATCAATATGTCATTTTAATCCTATTGGGACCCGATTGTTTCACAAATAAGTCAATTTGGTATAATTTAGCTATAATTATAACAATTTTGCAATTATAGCCAATTATACATTTTTATGCTATTTTGATTCTATAATCAGTCATTTTCATATCTTAATATTAGCTAATTACCTTTATTTTCATCTACTTAGCATTAATTTCATTCTATATAATTATTAACTATTTTATTAATTATTTATTTTATTTTTATGGGTATTTAACTAATGGTCACTTTTTTAATTTCAATTATAACCTTAGTTAAACCCAACCCACCCGATTTAATTAGCCCAATTAATCCCAGCCCAAACCCAATTCCTACCCGGCCCAGCCTATGACTTAATCTAAACCGTTGATCAATTTTGATCAACGGTTCAGATCACACCTACCATAATTAAACCTAGACTAACCCCCCCTGACCCCTCATTTTCACTCGTCTCTCATCTCTCTACTCTCTCTCTCTATCTCTCTAGTCTCTTCTAGAGACTTCTTGCCTCTCCGGCTCCGATGAACCTCTTCGTCTTCTCCGGCCGTCTCTTCGCCGGAAACCATGAAGCCCTCACCATCCTCCTGCCTCCTATGGTTCCCTTACACCGGTGTTTGCAATATCTAAGGTCTTCAAGAGACCAGGGTTAACTCTCTTACCCCCCTGGGCCTGCGCTCACCATTCTCCGGCCACCTCCGGCAGTTCGAGTAAGATCCGTGACCTTTGGGGCTTAAACCAGTGGCATTTGAGGTTTTTCTTATCTTTATGGGTTTTCTTTGAAACACTAATGCTTAAAACCCCCGATTCTTTTAGATCTATGATAGATCTGTATATGTTTTGAGCTATTTCGTTGTTTTCCTAAAAAACTCTCTGATTTTCTCTAAAATGACTCTATGTTTTCAGCTAGGGTTTCATGACTCTGCCTTAAAATGATTTTCCTATGATGTTTTCAGTATTATCCTAGGGTCTCTACTATGTTTTAGTAATTTATTTGATTTTTCCTCTCTTATCTGAATTATTCCCTGACTTTGTCTTCAATATTGTTTGCATATGTATGAGCTTTATGATTCTTTGATGTTTTACCCTCTGTTGTTCATCTCTGATTCTTTCCCTGCTCTTCCGTTTATCTTACTGTTTACCCTATGAGTTCATGTGCTTTCACCACTAGGGTTTCTGACTTCTTGCATGTTACTTGTTCAATTCATATCAATTTCCTCTAATTGATGATATCCCTGTTCGAATTCCTGATTCTCTGTAGTTGTAGTTTGTTAGGGTTCCTGATTTATTACTTGAATCCCTGATTCCTTGTGATTTGAAAATTCTACTGATTTCCTATGGGATATTTTCACTAATTTCCGACCTTAGTTTATTTCTTACCTTGTTACATGACTAATTTATTGTTGGTTGATTCCTATTCCCTTAATTAGAATCTATGAACCTAGCCTCTATTGTGTGCTTGTACTGAGTTGAAATTGTTTCCTTATATGTTAAATGCATGTCACATATGGGAACTTCCCTTATTTGCCATTTTCCTGCTAGCCGTTTGAACTTAACCCCTTCAATTAAGGGGTACTTATGTTGATTTTACACTATTTTGAATATTCCTCTAAGCTACATATGGTATCTTTCCTTATTTGCTGTCTGTTTATTACCGTTTGATTTTGACTCCTCAATTAGAGAGAGTACTGATATTAATGTGATTATAATTGATGTGCACTTCCATAATTTACAAAAAACTGTTATTTGTTACCTATCTTTAAAACTATATATATACACTACTCTTTCATTAAGAAGACACAAACACATACCCTGTTCTACTCTCTTCTTACTCACACACGCATTCTATTGCTCCTCTTGATTGCTTGCTATTACTAGTCGGCTGAAAGCCAAGACTAGTTGCTCTGTTTGCTTACTCCTTGCTCTAATTTGCTGTCTTCAACTGGTATATTTTCACTTTATATTTAAAGTCCCAAAACCAATGTGTTTCTTTTACTATTTCAGTTTATTTTGTTTCTAGTATGTTTCTATCCGTAGTTTTATTGTGCGGCCTGTAATTGAGATGCTTTCTTGTTTGTCTAGTTATGTTAAGTATTACCTCTTTAGAGTCAACATGCTCTTTTGAATCGGTAACTGGACCCTATTGTGTTTAATACTTGTATGTTGTTGCCTAGTTCTAGTAATTCACCTATTGGGCCATCATCCCAAGCTGTCTTAATGTCATGCTTAGTATAAAATCCTACATTCTGTTATCTCCTAATCCCCCTGAATTCCCTAAGCATTTTCTGATCTTGTAACTATATCTAAGTGCTACCATCTGCACCAATTGCAAGGACCTCTGTCCATTATGTGTCTACCATACATGCTCTATTTGTCCCCAGTTCCCATTACCCTTGTTTGAAGGTTGTTCTTTGAGTATTGCAGAACCTGTTTTGGTTCTGTGTTTGGTCTGTGGTTTATGTGATTCCACTACTGTTTTCAAAAGTTGTTTTACCAATCAACTCCCTCTTATTTTACAATGCTGTTTCAAACCAGTCTCTTTTAACATTGTTTTCTACTAAACCCTTTCAAACTTATCTCCTGCACTTCACTTGATTCCTAGATATTTAGGTCCTCCCCCCTCAGTGTGAGCACTGCTTTGGGATCCCTGAGCTCCCTCTGAACTCTGACACACTGAAGCTGGTACTTCCACACTGCACATGTTCAACTCTTGGTTACCAAGTCTGGGTGTGAGCATTGCCCGGGAGCCCTTGAGGTCCTTAGGGAACTTTGACACACCCGGATTATGAAAAGGCTATGAAATACCATATGGCAATGAGGTTTGGAGGATTTGGGCCTAATTGAAGGCTCCCTATAGAATAACTTCTTATTTTTATATTTTGGTTATGTAATTCATAATTCTTGGCCTGTAATAATTTGTAAATGACACATGGGGGTTGAATAGTGAAAACGAGAAGGGGTATTATGCATGCTTAGCTATTAAAGGGGTAGAAACCATGCTATTAGGCCTTTATTTCTTATCTGTGCAATATAGATCATGTTTAGGTTCATATCCATGCATTAGAAATCCTATTTCCTAGGCTCATACTTACTGTTTCAGCAGGATCACTCCTATTTAGACAAATCCTGCTAATAAATGGTATTCTCTACTATTATGTTCTCAGCTACCATGTACGCCTAGAAATCCTGTTTAGGCTAAACAATCAATGAATGAGCTATTTGGCATTTCTTGAAACTGCATTTAAAATATTGACACTTAGAAATCCTTTTTAAAGATAGAATAACGCTAATAAGCAAGCCATCTTCAGTATCTTCTGAAATTATGATTAATGTTATGACTACTGCGCATTTAGAAACCATGTTTAGGAATTCTGCATATGCATCTCTACCTGTGCATTAGATATCATGTTATAAGGTCCTAATCGCTCAATTACACTTAGTCTAATTGTTGACGCCTATAAAAGTATGAACAGTCTCACTTAATTCTCGTAATCAATCGGTAATAATTTCTGAGTTTTGAATAACCTAGAATAGCATGTTTAGGTAATGAATTTACAACAGTTCTTTTAAATAATCCTAATAACTAACACTGTCCCACGCCTAGGCAAGCCTTAGGTGATAAAAACCTGGAAACCTGCTTTTTTTGTGTGTGTTGCTCAATGTTAATGGGTTCTTTTTAATCAGTAGGCAAACTAATTAGGAATCTCAAGCAATAACTGCCTGTTTATTCTCTGAATTCACCTAGACATCATGTCTCAGGACCTCAATTAACAATACTGCCCTTAAATGTGTTTGAGTCATGCTAATTATGTGCATAATCTGTGGAGGTAAACTTGAGCCTCTTATATGCCTTATGTGTTCCCATTTACTGCATTCCAATATGTTTTTTTACTTGTCGTGTTAGAATTTTACCTTTAAACCTGAGGGTCTGCCTAGTACTTCCCATTAGGATAATAGTCCTAACCTCCTCCAGGACTGACAGGATAGGACGGGTAATAGCACGCAATAGAGTTCGTGACCAACACACACTTTTATTACCTTTACGGGGTGGGAAAGGGTAGAATATGGATATGATGACCGATGCGATAATACCACGCGTAGCCCCTCTCTGAGGAGTGTCATACCGGATATTGCATTGATGTGATCCATATTATTTTAAACCTAGGACATCCCTTCCCTTAAATGTTAGATTATAACTTTTTCCAAAAAAACTTGGTAATTTTATAACTGTTTTCCCAAACGCTTGCTTGCTTAATATTTGAAATCCCCTCTTACTTGAGCCCCTTTACTTGTTATTTGTTAAACTGTACAAATTCACGAAAACCATTTGGACGGGAACCACACTTGTGGATCCTGAGGAGTTCCTAACACCTTCCCCTTGGGATAATTTCAAGACCTTACCCTATCTATGGTTAACAACGTAGCTTGTAAATAAACCCCCTAGGTTCCCTAACGCACCGTTAAAATAGTTAGGTGGAGACTCTCCAAATATGCAAACCCCTTTCCCAAAAAGGAAAGAGTTTCCTCGACCCGAATGTCCTGCACCCGATCTCCCCGCGAGGGAAAAAGGGGGGCGCGACAGCATGGCGACTCTACTGGGGACAATAGGCTTTTACCATTGTAAATTGTTTCGTGAATTTGTGCCTTTATTTGTTTAAATACTTGCACCCTTTCCTCTTCCCTGCTACGTGCAATTAATTGTTTATTTCTTTCAAGTATTTATTTCACAAAACGAAACTGACATGTCTCTTTGTTTTCCTTTGTAACTGCTTTAAATCATAACTGTTGCATTTACCGCTTTCCTTAACGTGCAATTACATGACAATCTGTTTTAATTTTTATTATTGCATAATCATGCTCAACATTCATACTCCACTCGTGCCAAACAAATACTATAGCAACGCTTGATGAGTGGTTGCGCTCTTCCTATATTATTATCCCCCTAAATTTGGAAAGGCTTATTTGCGGTAAAACTAGTCGATCAACGGTGCAGTCGACGGTTCCGTGCCTTCCCCCTTGAGTTGTCCGCTCAAGGGTACCGGTCTAAAACCCCATAGAAACCTTACTCTGTTGTATTGTCGCATGTATCATAGTCAAACCTTGTCAAGCTAAAGTGTCTTCTGCACGATAGCTTTTAAGACAACCTTATCCAAAAGTCCACCGGGTTTCCCTAAACCCAAACGGACGTCATCACGTTCTGTGCATTTATTTGAAGAACTAAAATGCTTCCTGCTAATTATTGATGTTAAATAGTCAAGTCTGGTGGGGGTAAGGGCTAACCTTATTTGCTTTGCAGAAAAATGAGGCACGAGGTCCCCAGATTCGGCATGGTTTCCAATATCCACCCAAGACTGTTGAGTTGGTGGGAGGACCTACATTTCAGTGATAAATCTATCGTCAGAAAACACATGGGCAACCTACCATCTCTCATAGAAATCCAACCTAACAAAATGATAATAGAGGCTGCTACTCTGCTTTGGGATTGTGAGAGGTCTGTGTTCCGCTTTGGGAACATAGAAATGACACCTTTGATAGAAGAGATAAGAGGACTGGCTAATCTAGTGTGGGAAACTCCGGGGTCGCTGATGCCTGAGAACCGCACAGGCAAAGGTTTCCTTAAAATGATGGGTCTGAAGAAGAATGCAGAATTGGTATGTTTGAAGGAGTCGTGCATTCCTTTTAACTATTTGTACGAAAGGTATGTCCACAACAAATCATACCGTACCTACCATGACGAGTTTTCTATCACCTCCCTGGGACATATCTATAGCTGAGTGTTCATCTTCATGGTTTGCTTTGTGGGGTTGATCGTGTTCCCGATGAATAAGGAGAGAATCCATACCAGACTGGCCATGGTAACTAAGACATTAATGGAAGGGATTGATGGGCAAGACTTCAGCATCGTGCCCATGATCATTGCAGACATATATCGGGCCTTGGAAATATGTCAACGAGGAGTAAAACATTTCAAAGGTTGCAGTTTATTACTTCAATTCTGGCTTATGGAGCACCTCCAAAGAGACAAATACCCACAAGACATTCATCGAAGGATTTGGGATGACCACATCGCTTTCCACCACCCGAAGCGAATGAATTATATTCCCAACATGTTCGCTCAGCCAGAGAATGCCGAGGGATGGGTTGAGCTCTTTGGTAACTTGACTGAAGAATAGGTTCAATGGATGTTTGAATGGTTTCCGACAGACGAGTTCATCATTCGATCCCGAGATTCTCCTTTCCTGATACTGATTGGTCTAAAAGGGACATACCCTTACGTCCCTCTCCGAGTTATGAGGCAAGCGGGTAGGAAGCAAGTCATACCTAGGGCTGAGAAAATGAGCCATCTTCGAGCAGACTTTCAGAATGATGACAGCCCTCACAAGTGCCGAGCTCAGCACCTATGGCAGTGCAAGATTATGCTTGAGAAAGACACCATCGAGCCAGACAGATATCTGGTTGGTTAGAAGAGGAACTGGGTGGTCAAAGTGAGCCGGGGTTCATTTGAGGTCACATGGTTATCGATGAAAGGGATGAAGCACGAGTTAAGTTCAACCAGCTGCCCAAAAGGATCCGCGAATATGAGGATGATCACCACAAAATACATGAATCTAACAAGAAGCTGATCGAGGAGTGGAAAGACATGGCTATCAGTACCAATAAGAGGTTTGGATACTTGGAACGAGGTATAGTCGAGCTGGAGGATAAATTCATCAAAAGGTTCGAAGATTGTCAAAGGGCTGAGGGAACTGAAGGAGGACATCTAGCCAGAGCATACTTGTTGCTGGGACTTCGCGAGCTGGGAAAGCTGTTCGAGGGAAGCAAGAATGCCGAGTCCGGGGAAGGTCCTTCTTGGACCAAGTAGATAGTGATGTCTTTCTTTCCTTTATCATTGTAATAAGGCCAATGGCCATTAGTGGCCTTTACTTCCTGTTTATTTAGTGACGTTTTGGGATTCGTCTATTTCTTATCAATAAAATGAGGCATCAGCATTTTAAGTTCTCCAAATCAACTTGTCTCTAGGACTACCTTGGGCATAAAGAGGTTCCCAAATTAGGACGCGCTTTACATTCCCGCACTATGAGTTTAAATACTGCAATATTTTTTCATAATCCTCACTGACTTGGCTATCTTTTGTTTTTGTTTCTTTTTCTTTATTATTCCCCTCCCCAAAGGTTAGTTCGTGTATTCTAGAATCATCAGCCTATCGCATAAGATCCAAGGGCCCTCCTCCTAGTCCTCCTAAAGGCAGAAACAAAGGCAAGAGTAAGATGGCAGAATCCAGCGGTATCGTAAAGGAAAATATGGTTGAACAAATAGAGGTCGCTAACGGCTGGGGTATTCAGGTCCTGAATGAAAACATGTCACCAGTTGAACAGAAATTGATGAAGTTCCAAGAAGAACTCGACCAAGTCCGGAATATGGCCAACCTGTCATTTTCCCTCAACGTCCCAAACGTCAACTTTCCAAATGCTCAAAACCCTACACCTCCACAGAATATCCGAAGGCAACAAAACCATCCCGCACCTCATCATCACGCTACTCCGCCAAAGAACCAAACTCTCCCAACACAATGCAATACTTGACACAGTTCAAACAACACTCCATTACTTATCCTAGAACCTCAGAACCCCCAAAGGACCATTTCCACAATCCCATCTATGTGGAAACCATGACCCATTCCACTCCACCTATCCCATACCCATCTGAGTCTGATGAAAAGGACATGCTCATCAAGCATATGGCCGAGGAGCTAAGGAAGCTGACCAGCCGAGTTCAGGGTGTTGAAGGAACCAAGGGGATCAAAGGGTTGAATTATGAAGACCTCTGTATACAACTTGATGTCGAACTGCCCGATGGGTACAAACCTCCGAAGTTCGAAATGTTCGACGGTACTGGTGATCCGAGGGTCCATCTAAGGACCTATTGTGACAAGCTGGTTGGCAAGGGAAAGAATGAAAGGATCCGCATGAAGCTGTTCATGAGGAGTTTGAAAGGAGATGCGTTGTCTTGGTACATCAGCCAAGACCCCAAGAAATGGTCAAACTGGATAGGTATGGCGTCTGACTTTATGGACAGATTTAGATTCAACACAGAGAACGCACAACACGTGTTCTATATCCAGAATCTGAAGAAGAAACCCACAGAGACCTTTCGTGAGTATGCCACTCGCTGGAGGTCCGAAGCTGCTAAAGTCAGACCTGGTTTAGAAGAGGAGCAGATGAACAAGTTCTTTGTCTGGGCCCAGGACCCGCAGTATTATGAACGACTGATGATGATTGAGAATCACGAATTCTCCGACATTATCAAATTAGGAGAGCGAATCGAAGAAGGTATTAAGAGCGGTATGGTCACGAATTTTGAAGCCTTGCAAGATACAAACAAGGCTTTACAGTCCGGTGGTGTGTCTAAGAAACGAGACGTGGGAGTTGTAATGGTTGCACAAAGAGCCAAATCCCCACTCAAATACCAAGTCTATCCAGCACCCCTACTCACATACAAGCCAACCCCGAATTACCAAGCTCCACCACCTTCTTACCAAGCTCCACCGCCTACCTACCAATCTCCACCGCCTACATATCAACCTACTTCACCCAGATACTCACAACCCGCCCCTGTTTACCACACTTATAAATCCCATCCATCCCATTACCAATCACCCCCTGCACGTCAAAACTTACCTAGACCTCGGCCTAATTGTGATCGCAGACCTCCAAAACAGTACACCGCCAAAGCTGAACCTATTGACCAGCTGTATGAGAAACTCAAAGCTACCGGTTACGTCACCCCTATCCCTGCTGCCACCCCTGAGAACCCTTCTCAGTGGGTTAACCCGAACAAAGCTTGTGCATACCATTCCGGCATGAAAGGGCACACCATCAATGAATGCCACTCTTTGAAAGACAAGATACAGTCTCTGATTGATAACAAAATCATTGTGGCAAAGGAGTCCGCTCCGAACGTCCGCAACAACCCTTTGCCAGACCATAAGGGCGGAGGTATCCATATGATTGAAATAGAAGATGATTGGGATACCGAGGGATTAATCCGGTTGATCGCAGAAGGCGATGACCCAAAGAAACTAGCAGTCACTCTCAACCCGATCATAGTCCAGATTCAACCGTTTGAGGATGCTGAGGTAAATATGTCCATACCTCTTGAGTTTGAAGCGGCGCCACCTACAAAGGCACCATTAACGATTGAAGTTGAGTTCGTATCTCCAACAAATGCACCAACACCGTTCGAGGTTGCAGTCTTGCCACCCCGAACGCACATTCCATTTGAAGTAAGGATATCCGCACCAATTCCAGTGGTGATGTCAACCACACCACCCTTCTACACAAACGCTATCCCCTAGGACTATATAGCCGAGGCAAGAAGGAAAAGCAAAGTCAAAACTGAGGAAGCTGTCGCAGCACAGGGTATGACAAGAACTGGTAGAGTCTATATGCCTGAACATCTGGCTGAATCAAGCAAACAGGCCTCCAACAGGCCACCCGTTATTGAGACAGGTCCGGATGACCTTTGGAGGAAAGTACAGGCTAAGGAGTATTCGGTCATCGATTAGCTGAACAAGACGCCAGCACAAATATCATCCTCTCTTTGCTGTAGAATTCCGAGACACACCGAAGTGCTCTGTTGAAGGTGTTGAGTAAAGCGTATTTACCAAACAACATCACTAGTGGGGAAATGGCCAATATGGTGGGCCAGGTGTTGGAAAGTCACAAGATCACTTTCCATTAGGACGAGCTACCTCCTGAAGGATTGGGCCATAACAAAGCATAGCACATCACTGTGCAATGCGAAGATTATTTCATCACCAGAATCTTGATCGATGGAGGATCCAACCTTAACATTTTTCCATTGATAATGCTCAAGAAATTGGGTAGAGGTCTGCATGATATAAAGGATGGAGCAATCAATGTGAAAGCTTTCGATGGATCTCAAAGGTCCACCATTGGTGAGATAAGACTATGCCTGCAGATGGGACCGACGTGGTTCGAGGTAGATTTCCAAGTGATAGACGTACCGGCATCCTACAATCTGTTATTGGGACGACCATGGATCCATGCTGCTGGGGCCGTAACATCAACGCTACATCAGGAAGTGAAGTTCGAGTGGAACCACCAAGAGGTGATTATTCATGGTGACGGTAGCAACCCTATTTACAATCTCCAGACTATTCCGGTGATCGGAGGAAGAAGAAAGTTGGGTGGAGAAACTTACCACCACATTGAACGGGTCAATGCCATCGACAAGGATAAATGGTGGGATAGCAAGATCGAGAGTATACTAAACTGGAATGGGTACGAGCCTAGCAAAGGGCTCAGAAAGAATCTTCAAGGAATCTCCAAACCTATCAAGATCAAAAGCCATGGCACCACTTTCGGTCTGGGATACGACTACACTTGGAAATAGTACAATGACTGGTCGCTACCTTGGCGCGGTCCTTATTACCCACTGGTGCAGCCGATACCGCATGTGGAGCATACCTTCCAACATGCCGACATTATTTATGGGTCAAACGAAGAGGAAGCACTCACCGCATTAAGGAATTTGTTCCTGGAGGATGATGATATCGATTGTTATGTTGTTCTCGAGGAGGAGGGCCCTTCCATACAGGTTGTAAGCAGAGGGACATACCTCAAAAATTGGACTATCAGGACAAACCAAGCCCAACGAGCCTCGGGGTAGCAAGGCTAAAACAAGCATTACTTACTGTCTTATTTACTAATATGAGTTTTCCTTTCCGCATTTTTCAATTCCTGCAATAAGATCCTCAATGTTCAAAACAATTACTCAATTTATCAAAGCATTTTCTAGTTTCTCTTATTTATTACTACTATCTTTTTTCATTACTTTATCTATACAGCATTACTATTACTTGTCTTGATGAACCGATGGTTGTGACATGCAATTAGACAACGCAACAAACAGACATCGATTTAGATGAAGATGATATACCCGACGAGATTGTCAAAGAAGTTGAAAATTTTGAGAACAGACCTAAGTCCAACCTAGACGAGACTGAGGTTATCAACCTGGGAAATTCAGAAAACGTCAAGGAAACACGGATCATCATTCATTTGTCATCGTCAGAAAATAAAGAATACACAACGTTTCTAAAAGAGTATGAAGACATCTTCGCCTGGTCATACGATGACATGACTGGTCTGAGTACATCAACTATTGCTCACAAATTACCGACTAATACAACGTGCCCACCGGTGAAACAAAAGCTCAGAAAGTTCAAACCCGACATGAGTTTGAAAATCAAGGAAGAAGTTACCAAGAAGATCAATGCCAAGGTTCTCAAGGTAGTCGAGTACCCAACATGGTTAGCCAACATTGTACCTATGCCGAAGAAGGACGGAAAGGTCAGAGTCTATGTCGACTACCGGGATCTCAACTGGGCCAGTACGAAAGACGACTTCCCTTTGCCAAATATACACATTCTAATTGACAATTGCGCCAAGCATGAACTACAATCATTCGTGGATTGCTTCGCTGGTTATCATCAGATTTGGATGGACGAGGAAGATGCTGAGAAAACGGCTTTCATTACGCCGTGGGGAGTGTACTGTTATAAGATGATGCCATTCGGCCTAAAGAATGCAGGGGCCACTTACATGAGGGCTATGACCACCATATTCCACTACATGATTCACAAGGAGATCGAGGTATACGTGGATGGTGTTATTATCAAGTCCAAAAAAGCCGTTGATAACATAGAAAACTTGGGGCAGTTCTTCAATAGGCTGCGCAAATACAATCTGAAGTTGAACCGCGAAGTATGCATTCGGGGTTCCTACGGGGAAGTTGCTTGGTTTTATTGTGAGCCGCCGGGGAATAGAATTGGATCCGTCAAAAGTCAAGTCCATTCAAGAACTACCATCGCCAAGGAACAAGAAGGACATGATGAGTTTCTTGGGGAGACTTAATTACATTAGCCGATTCATAGCACAATCCACAGTTATTTGTGAACCGATCTTCAAAATGCTGAAGAAGAACGCTACAACCAAATTGACCAAGGATTGCCAAAAGGCCTTCGGCAGAATCAAGGAATATTTGTCAACACCTCCAGTCCTGGTACCACCTGAGCCAGGTAGACCTCTATTACTCTACCTTGCTGTATTAGATGGAGCCTTCGGCTGCGTTCTGGGGCAAGATGATGAAACAGGAAGAAAGGAGCAAGCCATTTACTATCCCAGCAAGAAGTTTACTCCGTATGAGGCCCGATATTCTCTATTGGAACTCACCTGCTGCGCTTTGAACTGGGTCGCTCAGAATCCGAGGCACTATTTTTGTGCCTATACTACATATCTCATATCGAGAATGGATCCATTGAAGTACAACTTTCAGAAGCCCATGCCCACTGGCAAGCTAGCCAAGTGGCAAATCCTGTTGAGTGAGTTCGACATTATCTATGTGACTCAGAAAGCAGTCAAGGGACAAGCACTAGCAGACCACCTTGCTGAGAACCCCGTAGACGGATAATACGAACCTCAGAAAACGTATTTTCCTAATGAAGATGTATCCTTCATAGGAGAAGACATTACAGAATCCTATGACGGTTGGAGAATGTTCTTCGATGGAGCAACAAACTTCAAAGGAGTCGGCATTGGAGCAATCCTAATATCAGAGACTGGTCAGCATTATTCAGTATCCGCCAAGCTCAGGTTCCCCTGCACCAACAATATGGCAGAGTATGAGGCCTGCATCTTAGGGCTCAACATGACCATTGACATGAACGTCTAGGAGCTGTTAGTGATTGGTGACTCAGATTTGCTGGTACATCAGGTACAAGGAGAGTGGGAAACCAAGAATTCCAAGATACTACCATATCTACATCACATATAGGAGTTGAGAAAGAGGTTCACGAAGATAGAATTTCAGCATGTCCCCAGAATCCAGAATGAGTTCGCCGATGCATTGGCTACTTTGTCCTCAATGATCCAGCATCCGGAAAAGAATTTCATTGATCCTATTCCCGTAAAGATCCATAATCAGCCATCTTATTGTGCCCATGTCGAATAGGAAGCAGATGGAAAACCTTGGTTTCATGACATCAAGGAATATTTGGCAAAAGGTGATTATCCAGAGCTTGCAAATCCCACTCAGAAGCGCACAATTCGGAGATTTTCCAACACCTTCTTTCACAGTGGAGGAATACTGTATAGGAAGACTCCCGATTTGGGACTATTAAGGTGTGTCGATGCAAAGGAAGCATCAAAACTACTAGAGGAAATTCATGCTGGGACCTGCGGCCCACATATGAACGATTTTGTTCTGGCAAAGAAGATACTCCGAGCTGGTTACTTTTGGATGACTATGGAAACGGACTGCATCCAGTACGTCCTAAAATGCCACCGCTGTCAGATACATGGATATATGATAAAGGTACCTCCAAGTGAGCTTAATGCAACAAGTTCACCATGGCTGTTCGCCGCCTAGGGCATGGATGTTATTGGACCAATCGAGCCTGCGACCTCCAACGGACACAGGTTCATTTTGGTCGCCATTGATTACTTCACTAAATGGATCGAAGGAACCTCCTATAAAGTAGTTACTAAGAAAATCGTGGATGACTTCGTCCGCGACCGCATTTTTTGCGGATTCGGAGTTCTGGAGTCGATCATCACCGATAATGGTTTCAATCTCAACAGTGGCTTGATGAAAGCCATGTGTGAAGCCTTCAAGATTAAGCACAAGAATTCCAAAGCATACAGACCGCAAATGAATGGAGTTGTAGAAGCTGCCAACAAGAACATCAAGAAGATATTAAGGAAGATAATAGAAAAGCACAAGCAGTGGCACAAGAAGTTATCATTTGCCCTATTGGGATACTGCACCACAGTCCGCACATCAACATGGGCAACTCCCTATATGATAGTTTATGGTACAGAAGCTGTTATTCCTGCTGAAGTTGAGATTCCATCTCTAAGGATCATGTAGGAAGCCGAGCTCAGCGATGCAGAATGGGTAAGAAGCTGCTATGAGAAACTAGCTCTCATAGACGGAAAGAGAATGAATGCAGTCTGTCATGGTCAATTATATCAGAACAGAATGACCCGAGCCTTCAACAAGAAAGTCAAGCCGAGACGATTCACATCAGGGCAGCTAGTGTTAAAGAAAATCTTTCCACATCAAGACGAGGCCAAAGGGAAATTCTCTCCAACTGGCAGAGGCCCGTACATGGTTCACAGAGTGCTGACAGGAGGAGCACTTATACTTGCAGAAATGGACGGAGAAGTCTTGACAAAACCGATCAATTCAGATGCAGTCAAGCATTATTATTATGCTTCTATCAATGATGTAAACTGAACTACGCCTGACCTGATTCCCGTTTAAGAGGGGATACGTAGGCAGCCCTATGGGTTCGGTCACAATTTAATAAAAATCTCATTTCTCCCCACAATTGGAAACTGGGGAAGAATTTTGAGGGGGACCCTCAAAATTCTGAAGCAAGTTTAGCCAATCGTTGCACGAGCAACAATTAGAAATATTCACCTATCAAACTGGGGCAGAATTTTGAGGAGGACCCTCAAAATTCCGTAGCAGGAGAGGTTGCAATGTCTCGAACCATGTCACGATCGTCGGTTCATCTAAAACTATTTTAGATTATATGTTTATGTCATACTTTTACAAAATCATGCATACTTATTCTTGAAACAGATTTGTTTAGCAAATACTACCCCAATGATACGAACGATATCATCAGATCAAGACGAACGAGTCAAGCAAAGCCAGCGGGGATACGAACTAACATTCCCGCTTACAAAACTCACGACTTTTCTTTGGATGCAGGCACAAAGATTGCAAAAGCCCAAAACATACTATCCTCCCAAAGGACATATATTGTTTAAATACACGATTCTCAAACCCGTCGCACATGCCGACATCTATTATCAACACAAACGATGCTTCACAATCACAATGCTCCCAATGATCACAACACTGTAACCTATTATCAACTAAGAATTTCTATCGTCATTTATTTAATTCTTGAATAAGGCTACCATTCTGCCTTCCGAGACTAAACACTGTCTCCATCTGCATTCTTGCATAAGGCCACCATTCTGCCTTCCGAGGTTAAGCTCTACCTCTGTCTCCATCTGCATTCTTGCATAAGGCCACCATTCTGCCTTCCGAGGTTAAGCTCTACCTCTATCTGCATTCGCATCTTTGCATAAGGCTACCATTCTTCCTTCCGAGGCTAAGCGCTGTCTCCATATGCATTCTTGCATAAGGCTACTATTCTGCCTTTTGATACTAAACTATGTCTCAATCTGCATTGCATAAGTCTACTATTCTACTTTCCGAGGTTAAACTCTACCTCCATCTGCATTCACATCCTGCACAAGGCTACCATTCTGCCTTTCGAGACTAAACGCTGTCTCCATCTGCATCTACATTCTTGCATAAGGCTACCATTCTGCCTTCCGAGGTTAAACTCTACCTCTATCTGCATTTGCATAAGGCTACCATTCTGCCTTCCGAGGCTAAACACCGCCTCCATCTTACTTTTCAAAAGCAACCAATGCCTCTAGCATTATTTACTTCGCTTTCCTTTCGGGCTAAGCTCTGCCCCTTTAATTCGCAAGACTAAGCTCTATATTGTTAGAATCATATTATTGCATCTTCATGGGTTGAAATATCACCAACCTGTCCAAAGGCGTCATCGTTCGGAGGCACCATCTTCATGGACCGAGAACATCATGTCATGGCCTGAGGATCTCTTTCAATTTTGCGTATCATTATTCAAAGGCATCATGGTTCGGAGGCACCATCTTCATGGACCGAGACCATCATTTCATGGCCTGCGAATCCTGCATTAAGCAATTCATGGCCCAGGACATCATGGTCTAAGGACGTCATCCTTAACCATCCTAAGACAACATTCATGGTCCAACGGGAACTTGCATCATGTTTTAATTACGCACAATATATGCTTGTACTATTTATTTGCAGGTAATCCGGCAAGCAACATCCATCCTGGCAGGAGTGGTCCCACTCCAGTTCTCCCAAACTACCCCATCAGCCGTTTGTTCACCTAATCCTGTACCTCGCGTCCGCTCTTGTAAAACTCCAGCGGTATACTACGGTGGCTCCTGAACTACATATGGCCTGATTCCTATAAAACCAGGGATATGTAGGCAACTTAGAAACTAGGGTGCGGCCTAAATCTTTCGGACCATTGTCACTCGGTCAAAATTGGCCATCATATCTTTATCCGACAACTCTTTCATCCTTCCCGGGTAAAGAGGGGCAGCTGTTGATACCCAATTTTTCCTCAAAATTATTTTATACCTTCAAAATCACTTTTCATAATAATTGATATTTTTCCATATTCTTTCATATTTTTATCAATTTATTTTCCTATTTATTATAATTATTCATAAATTGTATTGTAAATAATTTTGGAATGTTTCCCAGATCAATATGTCATTTTCAATCCTATTAGGACCTGATTGTTTCACAAATCAGTCAATTTGGTATAATTTAGCTATAATTATAATAATTTTGCAATTATAGCCAATTATACTTTTTATGCTATTTTGATTCTATAATCAGTCATTTTCATATCTTAATATTAGCTAATTACCTTAATTTTCATTTACTTAGCATTAATTTCATTCTATGTAATTATTAACTATTTTATTAATTATTTATTTTATTTTTATGGGAATTTAACTATTGGCCACTTTTTAAATTTCAATTATAACCTTCGTTAAACCCAACCCACCTGATTTAATTAGCCCAATTAATCCCAGCCCAAACCCAATTCCTGCCCGGCCCAGCCTCTGACTTAATCTAAACCGTTGATCAATTTTGATCAACGACTCAGATCACACCTACCATAATTAAACACAGACTAACCCCCCCTGTTTCCTCATTTTCACTCGTCTCTCATCTCTCTACTCTCTCTCTCTATCTCTCTAGTCTCTTTTAGAGACTTCCTGCCTCTCCGGCTCCGATGAACCTCTTCGTCTTCTCCGGCCGTCTCTTCGCCGGAGACCATGAAGCCCTCACCATCCTCCTGCCTCCTATGGTTCCCTTACACCGGTGTTTGCCATCTCTAAGGTCTTCAAGAGACCAGAGTTAACTCTCTTACCCCCTGGGCCTGCGCTCACCATTCTCCGGCCACCTACGGCTGCTCGAGTAATATCCGTGACCTTTTGGTCTTAAACCAGGGACATTTGAGGGTTTTATTATCTTTCTGGGTTTTCTTTGAAACACTAATGCTTAAAACCCCCGATTCTTTTAGATCTATGATAGATCTGTATATGTTTTGAGCTATTTCGTTGTTTTCCTAAAAAACTCTCTGATTTTCTCTAAAACGGCTCTTTGTTTTCAGCTAGGGTTTCATGACTCTGCCTTAAAATGATTTTCCTATTATGTTTTCAGTATTATCCTAGGGTTTTAGTAATTTATTTGATTTTTCCTCTCTTATCTGAATTATTCCCTGACTTTGTCTTCAATATTGTTTGCATATGTATGAGCTTTATGATTCTTTGATGTTTTACCCTCTGTTGTTCATCTCTGAGTCTTTCCCTGCTCTTCCATTTATCTTACTATTTACCCTATGAGTTCATGTGCTTTCACCACTAGGGTTTCTGACTTCTTGCATGTTACTTGTTCAATTCATATCAATTTCCTCTAATTGATGATATCCCTGTTCGAATCCCTGATTCTCTGTAGTTGTAGTTTGTTAGGGTTCCTGATTTATTACTTGAATCCCTGATTTCTTGTGATTTGAAAACTATGCTGATTTTCAACGGTTTTATTTTCATTAATTTCCGACCTTAGTTTATATCTTACCTTGTTACATGACTAATTTATAGTTGGTTGATTCCTATTCCCTTAATTAGAATCTTTGAACCTAGCCTCTATTGTATGCTTGTACTGAGTTGAAATTGTTTCCTTATATGTTAAATGCATGTCACATATGGGAACTTCCCTTATTTGCCATTTGCCTGCTAGCCGTTTGAACTTAACCCCTTCAATTAAGGGGTACTTATGTTGTTTTACACTATTCTGAATATTCCTCTAAGCTACATATGGTATCTTTCCTTATTTGCTGTCTGTTTATTACCGTTTGATTTTGACTCCTCAATTAGAGGGAGTACTGATATTAATGTGATTATAATTGATGTGCACTTCCATAATTTGTATAAAACTGTTATTTGTTACCTTATTTTCCACCTATCTTTAAAACTATATATATACACTACTCTTTCATTAAGAAGACACAAACACATACCCTGTTCTACTCTCTTCTTACTCACACACGCATTCTATTGCTCATCTTGATTGCTTGCTATTACTAGTCGACTGAAAGCCAAGACTAGTTGCTCTATATTTGTTGTCTTCAACTGGTCTGTTTCACTTTATATTTAAAGTCCCAAAACCAATGTGTTTCTTTTACTATTTTAGTTTATTTTATTTCTAGTATGTTTCTATCCGTGGTTTTGTTGTGCGGCCTGTAATTGAGATGCTTTCTTGTCTGTCTAGTTATGTTAGGTATTACCTCTTTAGAGTCAACATGCTCTTTTGAATCAGTAACTTGACCCTATTGTGCTTAATACTTGTATTCTGTTGCCTATTTCTAGTAATGCACATATTGGGCCATCATCCCAAGCTGTCTTAATGTCATGCTTAGTATAAATCCTACATTCTGTTATCTCCAAATCCCCTTGAATTCCCTAAGCATTTTCTGATCTTGTAACTATGTCTAAGTGCTACCATCTGCACCAATTGCAAGGACCTCTGTCCATTATGTGTCTACCATACATGCTCTATTTGTCACCAGTTCTCATTACCCTTGTTTGAAGGTTGTTCTTTGAGTATTGCAGAACCTGTTTTGGTTCTGTGTTTGGTCTGTGGTTTATGTGATTCCACTATTGCTTTCAAAAGCTGTTTTACCAAATAACTCCCTCTATTTTACAAAGCTGTTTCAAACCAGTCTCTTTTAACATTGTTTTCTACTAAACCCTTTCAAAATAATCTCCTGCACTTCACTTGATTCCTAGATCTTTAATTCCTTCCCCCTCAGTGTGAGCACTGCTTTGGGACCCCTGAGCTCCCTCTGAACTCTGACACACTGAGGCTGGTACTTCCACACTGAACATGTTCAACTCTTGGTTACCAAGTTTGGGTGTGAGCATTTCCCGGGAGCCCTTGAGGTCCTTAGGGAACTTTGACACACCAGGATTATGAAAAGGCTATGAAATACCATATGGCAATGAGGTTTGGAGGATTTGGGCCTAATTTAAGGATCCCTATAGAATAACTTCTTATTTTTATATTTTGGTTATGTAATTCATAATTCTTGGCATGTAATAATTTGTAAACGACTCATGGGGGTTGGATAGTGAAAACGGAAAGGGGTATTGTGCATGCTTAGCTATTAAAGGGGTAGAAACCATGCTATTAGGACTTTATTTCTTATCTGTGCTATAGAGATCATGTTTAGGTTCATATCCATGCATTAGAAATCCTGTTTCCTAGGCTCATACTTACCGTTTCAGCAGGATCACTCCTATTTAGACAAATCCTGCTAATAAATGGTATTCTCTACTATTATGTTCTCAGCTGCCATGTACGCCTAGAAATCCTGTTTAGGCTAAACAATAAATGAATGAGCTATTTGGCATTTCTTGAAACTGCATTCAAAATATTGACACTTAGAAATCTTGTTTTAAGATAGAATAACGCTAATAAGCAAGCCGTCTTCAGTATTTTCTTAAATTATGATTAATGTTGTGACTACTGCGCATTTAGAAACCATGTTTAGGAATTCTTCATATGCATCTCTACCTGTGCATTAGATATCATGTTATAAGGTCCTAATCGCTCAATTACACTTAGTCTAATTGTTGATGCCTATAAAAGTATGAACAGTCTCACTTAATTCTCTTAATCAACCGGTAATAATTTCTGAGTTTTGAATAACCTAGAATAGCATGTTTAGGTAATGAATTTACAACAGTTCTTTTAAATAATCCTAATAACTAACACTGTCCCACGCCTAGGCAAGCCTTAGGTGATAAAAACCTGGAAACCTGTTTCTTTTGTGTGTGTTGCTCAATGTTAATGGGTTATTTTTAATCAGTAGGCAAACTAATTAGGAATCTCAAGCAATAACTGCCTGTTTATTCTCTGAATTCACCTAGACATCATGTCTCAGGACCTCAATTAACAATACTGCTCTTATATGTGTTTGAGTCGTGATAATTATGTGCATAATCTGTGGAGGTAAACTTGAGCCTCTTATATGCCTTATGTGTTCCCATTTACTGCAGTCCAATATTTTTTTTTTACTTGTCGCTTTAGAATCTTAACTTTAAACCTGAGGGTCTGCCTAGTACTTCCCATTAGGATTATAGTCCTAACCTCCTCCAGGACTGACAGGATGGGACGAGTAATAGCATGCAATAGAGTTCGTGACCAACACACGCTTTTATTACCTTCACGGGGTGAAAAAGTGTAGAATATGGATATGATGACCAATGCGCTAATACCACGTGTATCCCCTCTCTGAGGAGTGTCATAAAGGGTATTGCATTGATGTGATCCATATTATTTTAAACCTAGGACATCCCTTCCCTTAATTGTTAGATTATAACTTTTTCCAAAAAAACTTGGTAATTTTATAACTTTTTTCCCAAACGCTTGCTTGCTTAATATTTGAAATCCCCTCTTACTTGAGCCCCTTTACTTGTTATTTGTTAAAATGTACAAATTCACGAAAACCATTTGGCCGGGAACCACACTTGTGGATCCTGAGGGGTGCCTAACACCTTCCCCTTGGGATAATTTCAAGCCCTTACCCTATCTCTAGTTAGCAACGTAGTTTGTAAATGAACCCCCTAGGTGACCTAACGCACCGTTAAAATCGTTAGGTGGCGACTCTCCAAATATGCAAACCCCTTTCCCAAAAAGGAAAGAGTTGCCTCGACCCAAATGTCCTGCACCCGATCTCTCCGCGAGGGAAAAAAGGGGGGCGCGACAGGTCTATCTCATCATCATCAACCTCAACTGCCTCAACATGCTCGCCAACCTTTGCCTTCCCCTTAGCAGCTTTTTTTTTCTTGCTCTCCCTCAGAGCTTTCTCCATCTCCTCTTCACTCTTCCTGACTGCACTTCTAGTAGTGCGACTTTTAGGTGCAGGAGCATTAGCAGATAAAGAAGCCTTTCTCTTCTTGGTTGGTATTGGAGTATCAACTTTCTTGGATTTGGGGGTTCTCTACTTCATGGGTTTGTAGCTTTCCCCCAATTTTCTTATCAGGTCAGCCAAAGTTTCTTCAATAGATGAACCAAGTTCATCAACTGCATGCTGTAGGTTTTCTAATCCTACTGCAGCTTCTCTAGAGTTGCTTCCCCCTAAATCCTTGACACCCTCCTCAAAAATCACTGGAGCGGGGCCACAAATTCCCAGTGTGGCACCTTCCTTCCCTATTCCCATTTCAGAACTTCCTTCTCCCTCTCTCTCAATTTATTTTTTTTCCACCTTTTCTTCTCCTATAAGGTATTTCCACATCTACTACAGACCCAATTAATATGAACATATTTTCAGCAATTTCAGGATAAGACCTGATTTCAGAAGTTACCTTTTCAGTGTCTGAAGAACCAGTTGCTTCTTCCTTATTTGCAGATTTGTAAGACTCGCTTGAGTTTTCAGAATCTTGGGACTGGCTTGTCTGAAGTTTGCATTCAATTTCCTAGGAAGAGAGCCAATAGCAACTGTTTTCCTGGCAAGCATTTTTACTCGTCATTTTCTGGGTACTGGAGTAGGGCTTGGTGTAATGGCTAGAGTTGTTTGGGGGTGAAGGAGTTGGTTCAGGAATCGATTCTGGAACTGGAGTGTTTTGAGGGGTGGAAGAGCTTGATGGTGATTGGGTGGAAGAACTTTGTTGCGATGGGGAATTAGAACCAGTATCTTCAAGAGCGATATTGTATTCAGGAGTGGTTGATGAGGATGTAGCAGGGGGTGGTGTGGAAGACATGTTTATGAAGCTTTGGAGAGTAAATGGCTTTGATCACTTTGGTTGAATGGAATGATGAACTTGGTTCGACGGTTATGCTATTTTGAAGAAGAGAGAGTGAAGAATTAGAGAGGTAATGATGGCTTTTTAAAGAAGTTGTTAATAAATGTGCAATGAGCGTAATTCTTAGTCAAGTGGGAGTCTAATCGGTTCAGGAGTGTCAGTGGATTTGACGGTTATGACTCTGTACAATTTAGGCTAATTAAACTTTGATTGGACTCTTTGGAACGGGTTCATTTTGAGATAAGGACTGGCATTTTGAAATAGGCCAAATATAGATAGAGTCCTGCTCATGTGTAACTATAGTTATTTCAATAAGTGTATAGTGATAAGCACGTACCTTGTCAGTCAGATGAACCATGTTCATCGTGTTAGAGTCTCTTGTTTTGGCCTCAATTAACAAAAATAGAAAAATATCATTAGCAACCAAAGAATCATATTAACACAGGCAAGAGAGTATGGCATTTAAGACATGAGAATGAGCAATAATTAATCTGGTTAGTTATATATTTCAGTGATTCTAGCAAAAACAATTTTAAGATTTTTTTATATTTGTTTTCATTTATGTTTCTTGAACTGGTTCAATTAGGTGATCTTAATCATCCCTAATTCTAACTTGTTTCTCTTAAAATTCTCCCTACTTAGTGCTTTAGTAAAGATATTAGCAATTTGTTTGTCAGTAGCACATAATTCAATCTAAATCATTCCTTTCTCATAGTTATCTCTTAGGAAATCGTGTCTGACATCTTTGTGCTTGGTTCTCTTATGATGAACCGGGTTTTTCGTCATACTAATAGCACTAGTGTTATCACAGAAAATAGGAATGCATCCAACCTCTATACCAAAGTCCATGAGTTGTTGCTTAATCCATATCAACTGTGCACAACATGAGGTTGTAGCCATGTATTCAGCCTCAACAGTAGACAAGGCTACTGAGTTCTGTTTCTTGGTGGCCCAAGACACAAGGAAAGAGACCAAAAAATGTGTCATGCCTGAAGTACTCTTCCTGTCAACCAGGAAACCTGCATAATCTGCATCAACATATCCTACAAGATAAAAATTACTACCTTTAGGATACCAAAGGCATAGGTCAGTGGTGCCTTTCAAATATCTCAGAATTCTCTTTACTGCAGTTAGATGGGACTCCTTTGGATTTGCCTGAAATCTAGCACAAAGCCCTACGCTGAACACAATGTCAGGTCTGCTGGCAGTGAGATACAATAAAGACCGAATCATCCCTCTGTACAACTTTTGATCAATAGATGAACCAGGTTCACCTACATCTAATTTTGTGGCTGTTGCAATGGGGATGTCTATTTCTTTTGAGTCTTCCATTTTAAATCTTTTGAGCAATTCTTTCACGTATTTTTGCTGGTGCATCATTGTTCCATTTGAGTTTTGCTTAATTTGCAAGCCTAAAAAGAAATTTAGCTCACCCATCATACTCATCTCAAATTCACTCCCCATAAGTTTAGCAAGTTCCTTACTCAATTTTTCAGAAGTTTCCCCAAATATAATGCCATCTACATATATTTGTACTACCGAGAGATCCTTACTTTTTTCTTTAAGAACAAGGTGCTATCAATTTTACCTCGTTTGTAGTCATGTTCTAGCATGAATTTAGATAGCCGCTCATACCATGTTCTTGGTGCTTGCTTGAGTCCATACAAAGACTTGTCAAGTTTATACACGTGGTCAGGTGTCTCCTTGCTTTCAAATCCTGGAGGCTGCTTGACAAATTTTTCCTCTTTTAGGTAGCCATTGATTAAAGTACTCTTTACATCCATCTGGTGGAGAGTTCCATGTGGGCAGCAAATGCTATAAGAAGCCTGATTGCCTCCAGTCTTGCCACAGGAGCAAAGGTCTCATCATAGTCAATTCCCTCTTATAGACTATATCCTTGGACAACCAGTCTAGCCTTGTTTCTTGTAACTGTTCCATCTTCATCGAGTTTGTTCCTGAAGACCCACTTTGTGCCAATCACTGATCTGTCTAGTGGTCTGGGTACCAGATGCCAAACTTGACTTCTTTAAAATTGATTTAGTTCTTCTTGCATGGTATTTACCCAGTCATCATGCTGTAAGGCTTCAACAACATTCTTTGGTTCGATCAAAGATAGAAAGGCATCAAACGCACACAGATTTTTCAAGGAGGATCTGGTTTTGATTCCAGATGTCAATTCTGTTATGATGTTCTCAATGGGGTGAGAACTTTGATATCTGTGTGGTTTGAGCACCAATTGTTCACGACTTGATGATCCCATGGTATGGTGTCTTGTTGTTGTGGAACAGGATCAAGGCCAAGTCCCAATGAGGTTTGCTGTTGAGTTCCCCCTGTCATGTTTCTTGGGGTAGTTGAACCTGGTCCATCACCTATTCCTTCTTCCATATTTTCTCCAATTTGATCACTACTTCTGACCAGTCCAATCTCCTCATCTTCTGATTCCTGCCTCTCAGAGAGACTGTTAGTATCATCAAAAACAACATGCACACTCTCTTCTACACACATAGTTCTTTTATTATATACTTTATAAGCTTTACTATGTGATGAATATCCCAAGAATACTCCCTCATCACTTCTGGGATCAAATTTACCTAGGGAGTCTTTGCCATTGTTATGCACAAAGCACTTGCATACAAAAGCCCTAAGGTGGGATATGTTGGGATTTCTCCCTTTAAGTAATTCATAAGGAGTTTTCTCTATCAGTGGTCTGGTCGTGCATCTATTTATTATGTAGCATGCAGTGTTTATTGCTTCTGCCCAGAAGCTATGGGGTAGTTTACTAGAAAGAAGCATGGTTTTGGCCATATATTCAAGGGTTCTGTTCTTTCTTTCAACAACTCCATTTTGTTGTGGAGTTCTAGGGGCAGAGAAGTTGTGATTTATGCCATGTTCATCACAAAATTCAGCAAACTTTGCATTTTTAAATTCAGTGCCATGATCAGATCTTATTGATGCAAGTTAATTTCCTAACTGTTTTTGAGTTTTCTAAAAAATGAAGTAAACATATCAAATGCTTCATCTTCAGATGTCATAAACAAGGTCCAGGTAAACCTGGAGTAGTCATCAACTATCACCATTACATATTTCTTACCACCTCTGCTCAAAGTTCTCATAGGACCGCATAGATCCATATGAACCAGTTCCAACGTCTTGGTGGTACTGACCATTTTTTTTCTTTTGAATGAGGATCTTACCTGCTTCCCCCTTGCACATGCCTCACATACTTTGTCTTCCTTGAACTTAGTGGTAGGGCTTCCTAACACTAAGTCCTTGGAGACTAATTTGTTAAGCTGATTTAGACTTGCATGACTAAGTCTTTTGTGCCAAAGAAGGGGATTACCGTCCAACACACTTAAACAGGTGAGTTCATTTTCTGATAGTGTGGACAGGTCTATGACATATATGTTATTCACTCTCTTTCTCTGCAAGAAAATCTTGTCAGTAAGAAGATTAATCACAAAACATTTTGTGGAAGTGAATGCAACCAAGTTACCTCTGTGACACAGTTGTGACACACTGATCAAGCTATATTTCAAGCCATCTATCAAGTACACATTCTCAATGGAACGTGTGTCATCCTTACCTACCTTACCAACCCCAATAATTTCACCTTTCTTTCCATTTCCAAAGGAGACATTTCCTCCTTTGAGGTTTTCAAGTGAAAGGAACTGTTCCTTGTTCCCTGTCATATGTTTTGAGAAGCCACTGTCCAAGTACCATATTTGGTTGCTTCTTCTCACTTGAACCTACAAAAAGGAAATCAAGGGTTAGTCTTAGAGACCCAAACTAGTTTGGGTCATTTTCTATGAGAGAAAGGATGAATTAAGCTTTTTCTGGACTAATTTGGTAACCAATTTTTCTTTCGAACAAAACTTTCATTCCTTCGACTGGCCTGCTCTTTTGCAGTGCATTCAATTTTGTAGTGACCAGTCTTACCACAGTGGGTGCAGAATTTGTTCTCAGGAAGAGTGAGATACTTGCTTTTGCTATCCCATTTGGGCAGTTGACTCCCAAATCCATGTCCTCTTTTGTTGCTACTATGATTTTCTTGAAGCCATGTCAAGGCATCAGAGGATTTATTCCATTTGCAAGTTCGATCTAATTCATGTTTGACCTTACCAAGTTCTTCTTTTAGTACCCTTATATGTTCATCTTTATTGTACATCTTATCCTTTAGTTTTCCCACATTCTCTTCTAACATGAGTTGAGAGTGATCAACTGTCTTCTTGCTAGTTCCTAGTTTCAGTTTTAAATTTTCAGATTTTAGCTCTAGGATCTTAGTTTCAAGTGGATGAACCTGGTTCTTCAAGGCAGTGTTTTCCTTTTCAGATTCACTTACTCTGATTTCCAGGTTCTTACACTTTGCTTTTAACATTACACACTCCTTAGACAATTGTTCTTTCTCTTTATTTATTTCTTGAGAATCATCAATGAAATCAAGTAGCATCTTAGAGAACTTTTCTTTGGATAGGAATTTAATTTTGTTTTTGAGATGTGATATACTTACCTCTGGTTCTTCACATGATTCCTCATCTGATTCACCAATTGCCATAAGTGCTTGTTCTTCTTCCTCACCATCTTCTGATTCTTCATCTAAGCTTTCTCCCCAAGCAACAACCATTGCTTTAGTTGTGGTTTTCTTGGGATGGACCAGATCCTTCTTCCTGTTCCTTCGTTCAGATCTTTCCCTTTTTCATTCTACTTCCCACTGAGGACAATTCTTGATGTGGTGGTCAGTCTTTCCACATTTGTAGCATCCCTCTTTGGTTGGATTTTCTGGAGCTTTTGCTTTGTTGTAGTTTCCACCTCTTGAGATGCCCTTTTTTCTTATGAGGTAGTTTATGAATTCCTTAGTGATCATGGCCATCTCATCTTTCTCCAGATCTGCTCCCTCAGTGATTCTCAATGCTAGACTTCTTTCCTTCTGAGGGGCATCCATTTTCATTGTCTGCCTTCTGAGTTCGTAGGCAGTGGGATTTTCAATTAGCTCATCCAACCTGAGGGTTGCCATGTTTTTGGATTCCTGGATAGCGGTGATCTTGCTTTCCCAAGAAATTGGCAAGACTCTACTCAGGATCTTCTCAACCCTGTCCTCTTCAAGAATGACCCTTCCAAGAGATTTGAGTTCATTGGTCAGTGTTTTGAACCTCGTATACATCTCTTGGATTGTCTCTCCTTCTTTCATAGTGAAGTTTTCATATTGGGAGTATAGTAGAGTACCTCTAGACCTTTTCACTTGAGGTGTTCCTTCATGAGCTACTTGTAAGGTATCCCAAATTTCTTTGGCAGTGGTGCAACTTTGAATTCTACTATACTCGTCTGGACCAAGTCCACACACTAGCCACTTTTTGGCCTTAGCATTCTTCTCCAATTTTGTTAAGTCTTCAGCAGTGCAATCAGCCCTTGTCTTTGGCACGTCTACTCCTTCAACGGTCTTTTTCATAGTAGCCAAAGGACCATCAGTGACTATGTCCCATAGTTCATAGTCTTCCCTAATTAAGTGATCCTTCATCCTATTCTTCCACCAGGAGTAGTACTGGCCGTTGAAGAGTGGAGGCCTAGCAGTTGATTGACCTTCCCAGTTCCCAGGTGGTGCACTCATTTTGATCTTTTCCTAAGGTGTTAACCTCTTCAAGGATAACCTGCTCTGATACCAATTGATGTTTTATACGTCAATACCACACAAAGGGGGGGGGGTGTGATTTGTGTGGTATCCAATTTTCGAGTGCTGTATCTATAGAAGAACCCGGTTCTTCTAGGTGTTCCAACTTCTACAGTTTGCAGAATAATAATTGCAGAAATAAAAGACCACAACAATTTTACGTGGAAAACACCTGGCTCAAAAGGTGAAAAAACCACGACCTACTTCCCAGTAGGATTTTCCCAAACTCTTCACTATGTCAATGAGCCAAACAACATTTACAAAATAAACTCTTTTGTAAACCTAAGGACTAACTCTAATCCCCTTGTGGCAAACTAGCCTCTAGCTAATTGCGACAAACTTCAAGTTAACTCTAACTTGAACACTGTGTACCTATTACAATTGCTTCTAGATAAAGCTGAAAGATACAATTTGTAATCACCTACTACAAACAACTAGGCTAAAAAGATAACAGATGGAACTGGTTCTTCGAGCTGGTTCAAGTAGCTTTTGAGTCTCACAAGGATTCTTCACATGAACTGCTTGCAAAATTGCTTTGGTAATTCTGCTCTCAATTCTTGTTTCACTTCTATGTTTGTGCGCAACTATTCAACATGAACACTTTAACAATTTATAGGATCAGTAGTTGAGACGTTGAAGTAGAATTATGATGCAACTCTTCCTTGGTGGAAGAGTTTGAGTTTATCTCAACTTCCTTGATCCTCCTCTATATTGATTCTGTCCTACCTGAATACAAAGTCCATCTCCCTATCAGTTTGCAATCTTTTCGCTTAGGAGATAACCCCTTAATTCAGAGATGATGTTTATCTGCTGCGTGTGAACTCTTCTCGTGCCATTTAGTCTGCATGTCTATGTATGCCCTGATGGACCTGGTTCAACTGTGAGGACATTTGTCATTCTTCAAAACCATTCAGTGACTTGATTCAACAATTACCTCCTTACCAAAAAATTTCCAATGACCACACCCCCACAGTCAACCACACCCATTGATAGTAAGCCATGTCATCCTGTCCCACATGGTCATGTGGGCTCACCACTATCACAAATTGCCGACCAGGAAACACCTGTAAGCAAACTATCCATGTCATCTGCTGACGTGGCTCCGTGTGGTTCAACCACAACACATGGCAGGTCAATCAACAAACCCCTATCCACGAAACCCATCTCCACACACAACCTCTTCCATGTCCCTCGTAGTTAAATGCGTCTGAACCTAGCCTAAGCCCGATCTACAAAACTACCCAATCAAGTACCCCCTCTACACATCTATACACGTATCCAAAAACACACATCAAGCCTACAACCCCAACTGACCCGGTGCCCCGAACATCCAAAAGACACATTTCCAAAAACCTAATTTCAACCTCATACCTTACTTGTTTCACACCACCCGAATTGAGTATCTCTAATGGAGTTCTAACTTCCAAACAAAAATTTCCCAAAAGAGTACCCCTTAAGACAAATAGTGAGACTTCACACTTAACTACATCCAACTTGGATATATCTCCACAAAACTCCTCGATAGAAAACCTCTTATCTCCAACTAGGGAACTAATCATTCCCACCACCCGTGCATTAAATGCTCAGCCAGTGCTTGCTGCAACTGTATCTCTAGCACTTCTCGATATGGACACACTATTCTCCATCTCTGGACAATCACATCCCATCACCCCCATCAAAATGATGACCCCTACCATGCACTATCCCACTCAAACCCTCATCCTCCCCCCTTATATCCCTACTACTACTGATCCCCACACGCTACAAACCAAAACTCAAACCTTACACGCCACTATCAAACACAATGCCTCAATCACCGCTAAGGAACAATGCTCGTTGGAACTATGGAGAACCCCATCAGTGAGTCGTTTCATGCCCGCAACTAGCCGACACCCTTTACAATGCACCTCTTATACGACAGACACCCAAATACACTGTCACCCAAACCTTTTACCTTCAGACATCGTTTGTTCCGATTGGATATGGCCACCCTCTGAACGCCTACTACAATCCCTACCAATTTCCCTTAGCCTACGAGAACAACTTACAATTACACCACCAACAATACTATAACCACACACTCCAGGCACCCATACCCCAACCACAGGAGAAAGCAACACCACAAAATCGTCCACGTCACTGGAACTACGACTTCATGATACAACAAGTGACACTGTTCATGGATAATACAACCACACTATTCCACTATGTCTCACAGGGAGTGCACTCCAACACGAGGATGCAACATGCACATCAACTACTACAGGTCCAAAAAATCATAGCTCTGGGACTCAATAACCAGATACTCGACATGCAAGCAACAACAGCCACCCAACAAGAAATAGACCTATCACAACGCTGGAATACACCCCTACCACCCAACTCATGTAGCTCAGCATCAACTATGGTCCCCAGCCTGCTTCGCCAGACCTATGGGAGGAAGAACAAGTAGTGTCTCTCTTACCACAGTTCCTTCTCGAGGAGTTGCAGCGACTAGAGATACCGCCACCACCGCTAGGAACAATAGACACAGACCCCTTTCAAGCAAACATCCTCAATCCAATTCTCCAAAATATCACAATCACGAGCCCACTGACCCTCACCCTACCTCAAAACTCCGAAAAACAAAATTCTTAGCTAGTGTCCCACCATAAGTCATGAAACTGGGGATCAACATGAGGATTTACCCCATCGAGCTATTGTCTTACTCGGTTTTGATGGTTCCAACTATGAGAGAGAAAGATCCACCCCTAGCGGATTTCAACTACCAATAAATATCTCTTGCATTGAACCCCACGAGGGCTCAAAAAGGGAGTTCATAACCCCAACACGATCCTTTAATGAAGATACTTCTATGGAATTGTGGATGAGCCAATGAAGTTGAATTCAGAAGGAACCTTAGAGAAATTCTCTCATTGACTAACCCAACAACGATTTGCCTTACGGAGACAAAGATACAAGAACCATCCCATGAAGCCATAATGCATGGGCTAGGTTTTACTAATATGCTCCATGTTAGTGTTGTTAGCTATTCAGGTGGAATTATAATCCTTTGAAGGAGCATGAAATAACACAGGTGGACCTTATCATTGTTACCAACCAGGAGATCCATGCAAATGTCCAGCTAAGTCCTTCAACCCAGCCTGGATTCTTTCAATAGTTTATGCTAACACTAGCTTAAAAGATAGAAACATTCTGTAGGAAAGCTTAGAACAAATTTTAGCATCTCATAATCAACCATGGATCTTATGTGATGATTTTAATGAATGAACTTCAACTGTAGAAAAATTTGGTAGTAACCCTATTAATAACAAACGTGCTACTGCACTGATTACTTGCCTTCAAAATATTAATATGATGACCTGGGCTTTACAGGATCCAGATTCATGCGGTCTAACCTAAGAAACATTAGTATTAACCTAATTCTGGAAAGATTAGACCTATTCTATGAAAACCCCATATGGCTTAGATTTCACTCAGACTGTTCTATCCCTCACCTCCCTTGAATACATTCATACCATTGCTCCTTACTGCTCTCTCTATCAAAACATGCTAGTTTAAACAACTTACTTTGCCTTAAAACTATGTGGTTTAAGTACTCAGTTAGTTTAAAGGTATCGTAACCCATCATTGGCATCACTCCTTTATATATCAGAATGCTCTGAAAAGTTTACAAAACAGTTCCAGGAAGGGAATAAGTCAACTTCTAACAATATTTTCCATACAAAAAAAAGTTCTTCTACAAAAACTAGCGGGACTACAAAAAATGTACAATGACTGTAAAACTTACTTCCACCAAAATCTAGAGAATGACCTTCGTTACCAGTAAAACTTAGTCTTAAAAAATGAAGAAGATTTTTGGAAACTAATCACGTGCGCAATGGCTAAACAAGGGAGATACCAACACTAAGTTCTTCCACATTTTCACAGTTCAATGGAACAGATGTAACATGATTTTAGGGTTAAATGATTCCGTAGGTAACTGAACCTATGACCAAAAAGAGATCAACTCCATAATTCTAAAACACTACCATGCAATTTACTCCACTAAACTAAATTCTAGCCCAAATCTCCTCCACGAACGTTATGAGTATGCCCTCTCTGAAGAGACATACTTCACTTATCAAGGCCCTTTAAGAAGTGGAAATCCAACATGCCATTAATTCATTCAAACCACTTAAAGTCCCAGGACCAGATGTTCTCCACCCAATTTTTTTCCAAAAACACTAGTCTGATACTAAGTCAACTGTAATACAAATTTGCAAAGATGCTTTTTCCTCCCCAGTCATCCATGTAGAGATTAATAACACCTTAATTACCCTTATTCCAAAAGTTAAAAAACCAGAACATATCTCACAATGTAGACCAATCAGTCTCTGCGACACTGTTTACAAAACTATAGCGAAATTTATTGTTAATAGAATATGTCCCTTCCTTAAACACCTAATCAGTCTCAACCAATGCAGCTTACTCCCAGGTAGGAGAGCTGTTAATAACTCCATCATAGTTCAAGAAGCAATCCGCTCCTTCCAACACATGTCTAGTTGCACGGGCAACATGATGCTCAAGCTAGACCTAGAAAAATCTTTTGATAGACTTGGTCATTCATCCTCAAATCTCTCCATAATTTAGACTTCCCTACCACCCCCATTAACCTCATCATGAATTGTATCTCCTCTACCTCCATTTCCATCATGATAAATGGCAAGCCCAAACAATTCTTTGAACCATCGAGAGGCATATGGCAAGAAGACCCCCTCTCCCTCTCTATATATTTCATAATTTGCATGCAATATTTGACCCACATAATTGACAAAGCCACCCTCAGCGGAGACTAGAAACCAGTTAAGATCAACAGGCCCGGGCCACTAGTTTCACACCTCTTATTTGCTGACGACCTTATCTTATTCTCTAGAGCTAATCTACAAAATGGTAGTGCGATTATCAATATATTCAACTCCTTGCACTTCCAGACGGGGGAAAAATAAATTTCTCCAAAAAAAATCTTCTTCTCCAAAAATGTTCCCATGAACATCCAAGCAGGTTTAACAAATGCGCAACATTTTCTCCTCTACAAACTTTGACAAATACCTTGGTGTTCACCTTTCAACCCGCTTTCCTAAAAGTAAGGATTACTAATTCATTATTGATAAAATGAACAATAAGCTATCGGATTGGAAAGCAAAGTTGCTAAACGTGGCATGCAGAACTACACTAGTACACTTAGTGTTGGCCACCATCCCTAACCACTCCATGCAAAACAACCTTCTTCCCGCCTCTACTAGAAACCACATCGACCGTATTTAATGAAATTGTCTTTTGGGGTTCCACCCCCGAAAAGACAAATTGACCTTGCTAACTGGAAAGTAGTCACCATACCAAGAACACTTGGGGGATTGAGACTATACAAAACCAATGAAAAAATCTTACAATGCTAGCATGGCTACTCTGGCATTTCAACAAAAACACAAATACTTTAGCAAATGTTCTCAAAGCTAAATACATCCAGCACATACGTACATGGACATACCAGCTTAGGCCAACCGAGTCTTATGTATGGAAAAGTATGAGCAAAGCCCATGGTCTCTTTCACTTAGATTTCTCTTGGAGCCTAGGTGATGGAACTACCATCAACCTATGGAATGATAACTGGCTACCAAATAACAATTGCCTCTGCAAATCCATCCAAGGTCCTCTCACCCACATGGAGGAACAACTCACTATCTCTTCAATCATATCCAACCACTATTGGTTTCTAGACATGATCTAATTAACACTACCTTGTGATATCATAGACCAAATTACACTCACACACATTCCTTTCTCAACCCATAAACCATACCACTCCTTCTGGAACCAAAGATCTTGATAACTTTACCTCCAAGTCAGTTTATCTACTTCAGCTACGTATCACAAACCAACTCCCACCGACCACACCAACCAATAGCTCTTGGATTTGGCATACCAAGTGCTTAAGTAAGTTAAAATTCTTCCGCTGACTACTGCTACACCAAAACCTACTGATCACACCCAACTTTAGTCCTAAAATAGATAAGTGGTCGCTGCAAATATAACCTGGCTTATGAATCAGGGTCGAATCCCACAAAGAACTAAGATTTAGCTACAACTGTTCAATATCACTAAGAAGACAAGTTCGAACAATTTCTTGGTTATAAATATAAATAATCTTATGTCCACCTAATTAACTAACAAATTAAAGTAGTAAATTAACAACTAGTGATATTAAGGGTTGGAAACAAGATTAAGAAAATATAGAGTTATGATTTCCCCAGCTGTGGGAAACCTTCCCACTACATATTCTATAGTTTTGCCTAATTGTTCTCTAGTGATCGTGAGCACTCAACTTATCGTAATTCTCTCTCGAGCAACTACAATAATTTACTAGTCATATTCTCTCGAATTATGCTAGCTCATACTTTTTCACCGCTCACTACAATCACGTCAAAGCTTCATTATCTCTAATCTCGCTTTTAAACCCGCCGTATTGATCTCTCATATATGTTAGGAGTGACGTTGTTCAACAACCACCTAAATATGTACTCTTTTTCAATAAATACATAATAAATAGCAATGTTAATTGAGATCTCTTCAATTAATTAAAATAAGCACGTAGTTGAACAAATAGAAAAATTCAAAGACTCAATTATATAAAAACTATCAAGAATCCATCCTACAAAAGGTTCCATCAAAACCCTGGATAACAAATTAGATATTCATAATAGTATGCAAAACTACAATGTTAAAATTCATGACCAATAATGAAAATAGAAAGAAGAAAGTGAAAAATTCGTAGAAGAATTGCCCGCCTTGCTCCTTGCAAATTCTTGCCTTCTTAGGTTTAATATCCTTTAAAAGTGAGTTTAAAGACTATTTATATGGGATAGGGTTTGTCACGAACCAAAATCCATTAAAGTTCTTGATGGTGCCTAACACCGCTGTCAGGCAAGCCAACAAATAAATGATTAACTTCATTACTCATTTTAGTATTTTTGAAATCATAATTTCTTTAAATTAAGTAGTAAGGGATACAATTTACCGAGTAAGTGACAATATTCTTACAACTTTAATACAGAACAACCCACAAGCATCCCCAAAACTTGGTGTCACAAGTGCATGAGCATTAACTAAGAAGTATGATAAAATACAACTTTTGTCTAGAATACAAAATTAGACAGGAAAAATGTAAAATAACTCGGATGGAGACTCTGTGCGTACTCCGAACTCGTAACGTGGAATGCAACTCACCTAAGTCCCCGCAATAACTGCGCCTCTGCGCCCATAAGGCCACTAGACATAAATGCACCTGTACTAAAATGTGCAACAAGTGTAGTATGAGTACATAAATCAACGCGTACCCAGTAAGTATTTAGTCTAACCTCGAAGAAGTAGTGACGAGGGGTCGACTCCGACACTACTATGGGCTAACAATATTGATAATATAACTAAGCATGGATTGTATAGAACGACTGTAAACTCAATAACATGGAGTAAGTAAACAATTCTTTTGTTAATAGGAAATTTCCAAATTCATTTTTATCATTTAACATTTTTGTATCTCAGGCCAATGAAGTAATATCAATTATTATAAATTCCAAAGCAACCAATTCAATCATGCACTAATCATGTAGAGGTCGTACGAACCGATCCAATATAAATATTTAAATTGTGCATTGCCGAGGGCCAAACGACGCGAATTATAGATGCATCTATCTGCTACCGAGGCATTCGACCCGCTCCACAAAAAGAAAATACATTTAAAACAACCAATTCAATATTTATTAAGGGGAAATTATTCAAGAAAATACCAATTCTCGCTAACGGCCAAGAAAAATGAAGTTAAACGCTTTACAATTCCTTTATGAAGTTCCAATAAATCTTAAGCAATTAAATTAATAAGTAGGGTGCAAACATCGCAAGAATAACATGATTTGGGTCCTAGACTACCCGAACATAAGACTAATAGTAGCTACGCACTCGTCACCTCGTGCGTACGTAGCCCCCATAAATAGAAGCACATAATAATTTGATTCACCTATGAGGTTAATTTCCTCTTACAAGGTTAGAAAAGATACTTACCTCGTCTTAAAGTCCACTTTTCGGTCACAATTTTTCTCTAAAGCCCCAACGTGGTGTCATTCAATTCGAAACTAGTCAAACGACGTGCAAATTAATCAAAAATATACTCCAATGCTTGAAATTTAACAATTTATAAAAAATTCCAACTCCACTCGAAAAGTTGGCAGTGGGACCCATGTCTTGGAACCTGACAAAACTCACAAAATGCGATAACCCATTTCGATACGAGTTTAACCATACTATTTTTATCACATTTCAATAACAACTTGACCTCCAAATCTTAAATTTTTGTTCTTGAAACGTTTTGCAAAAATCTTGATTTCTTCCTTTTAAATCCATAATAAATGATGAATATAACCATAGAATCATGATGTATAACCACTTTCAAATATAGAACACTTACCCCAATCCATATGGTGAAAATCGCCTAAAAAATCGCTTCAATTCGAGCTCCATAGCTCCAAATATGTTTAAAATGGTCGAACCCTCGAAATATAGATTCTGCCCATGTATTTACTCTTCGCGATCGCGAAGCACAACTTTTGTCAGCCCAAAATTTTCCCTTTGCAATCAGAAGCAAAACTTTTCTCAGCCCAAAATTTGCCCTTCGCGATCGAGGAAAATGCTTCACGAACGCGAAGAACAAGTGCCCAGGTCTTCCACACAACCTCTAGTATAATGGTTAACTGTTTATGCAAAATTCCAAATTGCAAATGGTTTAACCTTTTGAAAATTAGACACCAAGGGCTACAACTTTTATGCTTTTCTCATCTCCTAGTTCCTTATACATTACGAGATATAAACTACCAAAGTCAGCCCTGTGCAACACAAACTTCTTCTTCGCGATTTCCAAACTCTTCTCGGATAGGTTGTAGTATACAAATCATAACGTTTTGTACGCATATCCAAATGCCAAATGGTTTGATATTCTTAAAACTAGACACAAAGAACTACAACTTTCATTTTTAGATCATCTCCAAATTTCTTATATATTGCAAGATACAAGCTTCTAAAGTCGGGCCAGTGCAGCAAAAACTTTGCTCTACGCGATCGCGAAATGTCTACCGCGATTGGGAATCACTGGCCAATTTCTCCCATTGTACTCATCGTTATCGCGAGCAATTCCTAGCAATCGTGTAGCACATTGTTGTAGCCAAATACCAACAACTACAAATGTCCTAGAAATTGTCCAAAACCACCCCGAAACACAACCGAGACCCCCGGGACTCCGTCCGATCACTCAACCAGTCCCATAATATAACACAGACCTGCTCGAGGCCTCAAATAATATCAAACAACATTGAAATCATGAATCGCACCCTAGTTTGAGCTTAATGAACTTTAGAACTTCGAACTTCCACATCTGATGTCGAAACCTATCAAATCACGCCCGATAGACCTCAAATTTTGCTCACAAGTTGCATTCAACATTGCAGACCTACTCCAACTTCCGGAATAGGAATCCGACCCCGATATCACAAAGTCCACTCCCGGTCAAACTTCCCAAAAACCTTCAAATTACAACTTTCACCAAATGACCCGAAAATGACCTACGGACCTCCAAATCCACATCCGGATGCGCTCCTAAGACCAAAATCACCATACGAAGCTATTCACAGTCTCGAAATACCAAAAAAATATCGATAAAATTGAAATTCACTTAAACCCAAATTCATAAAATTCTTCCAAAGTATCAAATTTCCACAATAGGCGCTGAAACGCTCCCGAGACTTCCAAAACCCGATACAAAAATATTCCCAAGTCAAAAATCATCATATGAACCTATTGGAACCTTCAAATCCCGATTCCGAGGTTGTTTACTCAAAAATCACACCTTAATTATTTTTTCCAACTTAAAGCTTCCGGAATGAGAATTTTCTTTCCCAATTAACTCCGAACTCCCTGAAATTCAATTCTGACCACACGTAAAAAGTCATAGTACCTAAAGTGAAGCTTCTCATTTTCTCAAACCGCCGAACGACACTCTACAACTCAAAATGACCGGTCGGGTCGTGTAGCAACCCGATCGGTCGTTCTGAGAGTTTAGCCCCATTTCCCCCATTTCTGCTTCATTTTGTGTGGTTCAGATCTTTTATGTTGTGTTGGGTTAGTCGGCTCGGGTTCAGAGTGATTGTGGAGAGAAATGAGACATTTAGTCTCTTAAGTTGGTTAATTAGTGAGAAAAGTCAACCGAAAGTTGACTTATAAGTAAATGATCTCGAAAAGTGGGTTTTATTGTTCAGATAGCTTTGTTAGGTGATTTGGTACATAGGAGTGTGTTCGGAATGTTATTCGGAGGTCCGTGGTAGAATAAGTCTTGAATTGGAAAAATCAAATTTTGGCAAATTCCGGTCGGCAGTGAAAAATTAGCTAACGCGGTCGGAACAAAATTTTGTAAGTTTGAATAGGTTCGTAGTGTTGTTTGTGATGTGTGTGAATAATTTTAGGTCATTCTGATTTGGTTTGGCTGGTTTCAGTATCATTGGCGAATTTCGGAAGTTGAGAAATCCTTAGGCTTGAATTTTGGGTTAATTTGGTGTTTTGATGTTGTATTGAGTGTTCCGAGGGTTCGACTAAGTTCTTGGGATGATATGTGATGTGTTGGTATATTTGGTTGAGGCCCCGAGGGGCTCGGGATGATTTCGGATGGCCATCGGGGAGTTAGAACTTTGGAAAATTTGTTGGTGCTGCTGTTTCTTGTTTTCCGCACCTGCTGAAGGGTGATTGTAGGTGCGGCGATCGCATGTGTGGTTTATGGTCGCATGTGCGGAGTTTAGAGGCATGGGGTCTTTCCAAGAAGCGGGCGAGTGGATGGATAAGTGGAATCCGTAGGAGCAAAGACCACAAATGCGGTGTATGGGCCGCATATGCGGAATCCATGGGGCAAAAGGTATAAATTCAAGCCTTCGAAAAATTGAGTTATTTTTCCACCATTTTTGTTCGGACTTGGAGCTTTTTGAGGGATTTTGAAGAGGGATCCAAGGGGAATCACATTGAGGTAATGTTTTTGGACCTAAAACTTGATTCTATGGTAATTTCTAACTGATTAAGCATGAAATTTGTGGGATTTAAGGGTGAAAATTTGGGGAATTAGGGCTTGAAACTTGATACTAAGAATTGGGTGATTGAGGGGTCAAACGAAGTTAGTTTTCGATGAATTTAGTATGTATGGACTCGTGAGAGGATAAAGATTCCGATTTTTTGATTTTTATCGGATTCCAAGACGTGGACCCGTGGGTCAGGTTTGGCCAATTTTGAGATTTTTGATGTAATTTGATTATTTTCGCGTGGGTTTTGTTTCTTTAGCGTGCATTGATGATATGAATCTAATTTTGAATATATTCGGGGAGATTTGAGGCCGAGCGAGCGGCAAGGACATCGCGGAGTAGACTTTTGTCCGGTTTGAGGTAAGTAATGATTGTATCTTGTCCTGAGGTTATCCCGGATTTCATATCGTTCACTATTTTGGAGTGGCGCACATGCTAGATGACGAGCGTGTGGCATGCACCATTGGGAATTCTGAGTTGGTCCATCCCGTAGCGACTATTAAGTTGCGTATTTGATTGGAAAACTATATGATATTTTGTGTTTTAGAAAGTACTACTATGTTTTGGGCCTCGTGCCGAGTTGTTTGGACCCTTAGGGCTTTCTTCTACTATTTCCTCACTGCTTTGATTTAAGATTTGTACTCAGTCATGCTATGTTTAATGATTTCACAACTCAGTCTTATTTACTCCGTTTTGATGCATAAAATGATATTTTGGGCTGAGCACCCTGTTTTATTGATAGCTCGAGTGGTTTGAGAGGTTTCTGACTGAGTGAGGCCGAGGGCCTGAGTGGTGAGGATATCATGGGATCGGGTTGCGCGCCGCAACATGTTGTACTAATTTATGATATATGAGAGGCCGAGGTCCTGATTGATTATGCCACGAGATGACTTGTTATAGCTCTTGGGCTGTAGGAGCTCCTCCAGAGTCTGTACACCCCCAGTGAGCGTGGGTACCCTGAGTGAGTGATATGATGTTGCCCGAGGGGCTGTTCTTGATTTATGTTGTGCCTAAAGGGATGATTACGAGTGATTGTGAGGTTGCCCAAGGGGCCGATTCTGAGTGATGTTATACCCGAGGGGCGGTTTATGATACATGTTTTTCCCGAGGGGCTATATGATTTTCATTACTCTTACTTTAAACTGCATTTAACCTTTGTGGAAACTGTTGGAAAAATATCTTCAAATGACTTTTACTGAAATTGGATTTTTAAGTGAGATGATTTGACTTATATATTGTTTTTTTGAAGGCAGACAATATTTACTGTGTTTTTCATGACATGGATTTATGTGTTTCTTATTGCTCAGTCTTTATTTACATTTATTACTTACTGTGTTGGCGTACTCACATTACTCCCTGCACCATGTGTGCAGATCTAGGGACTTCTGGACGTGATAGCGAGCGCTGATCCTTCCATCCATCGCGGATACTCGGAGTTAGCAAGGTAGCTGCATGGCGATCGCACCCTTGCTCCTCTCCCTCGTATCATCCTTATACTTTATTAGTGTTTTCCAGACTGTAATAGTCTTACTTGTTTTTGGATTGTCTTTGATGTTTTAAACGTCAATACCACACAGAAGGGGGAGGGGGGTGATTTGTGTGGTGTCCAATTTTCATGTGCACTAGTTATAGAAGGACCAAGTTCTTCAATGTGTTCCAACTCCTACAGTTTACGGAATAATAAATACATAAATTAAAGAACATAGAGATTTTTACGTGGAAAATACCTGGCTCAAAAGGTGAAAAAACCACGACCTACTACCCAGTAGGATTTTCCCAAACTCTTCACTAAATCAATGAGCCAAACAACATTTACAAAAACTCTTTTGTAAACCTAAGGATTACCTCTAATCCCTTTGTGGCAAACTAGCCTCTAGCTAATTGCGACAAACTCCAAGTTAGCTATAACTTGAAACACACCGTACCTATTACAGACGCTTATAGATTAAGCTGAAAAGGTACAAGTTGTAATCACCTACTACAAGTAAACTAGACTAAAAGACAACAGATGGAACTGGTTCTTCTAGCTGGTTCAAGTAACTTCAGAGTCGCACACTTAATTCTCACACGAACAACTTGCAAAATTGCCTTGCTAATTTTGTTCTCAATTCTTGCTTAGCTTCTTCTTTTGTGCGTACCTGTACAATAAGAACACTGGGCAATATATAGGATTAGTAAACAAGAGATTTACTAGAATTCTGATTCTACTCTTCCTTGGTGGTAGAGTTCTAGTTAATCTCAACTCCCTAAATCCTTCTTTATCTTGATTCTGTTCTTACTGAATAAGGAGTCCTCCTCCTTATCATTTTGCAATCTTTTCGATCAGGAGATATCTCTTTAAATAACAGATTTCGTTTATCTCCTGCCTGTTCACCTCACGTGCCTTTAAATCTACATGTGTCTATGTCTCCAATGATGGACCTGGTTTAACTTTGAGTTCCTTTTTCAATCTTCAAAACCATTCAGCTTCTTGGGCTAACAAATTCCCCCTTTTTGATGATGACACACTATGTGCTTAGGCCTGTAACCAACTTAATCCAACATTGACACTTTTTAGAGTATTAAGCATTTATCATAAAGAACCAGGTTCATTAGGTTATAAATATCACATGTTCAAAGTATAGCACATCTTCCCCCTTTTGGCATCATCGAAAAATTGCAAATTGTTAGAAATCCCAGATATATAAGAATTACTCATGGCCACTGGGGCAACTGCAAGTGCAATCATGGATTAATCATCAATAGTAAACCAAGAATGCAAACTATCAAAGAAACAAAAACAAGATTAAGACAAAAAAACAACAAAATTCATTCATAGAAAGCATTGTTCAACCACAATCCACAACAAGAAATAAATACAGTTAACACCATGAGCAAAAAAAAAAAAAAACAAGAAAAATCCTTAATCTGGGTCACTGAGGTCCAAAGACAGGCTGGACTACTAAGTCTGGGAAGGGGTGGAGGCTGGATTTTTGGCTTGGAGAAGAGATAGAATATCCTTAAGAATCCCCTCATTCTTCTCATTTTCTTTAGTAAGCTAAGTTCTAAGAGCATCCCTCCCAGATTCAACCTCTTCCAGGCGGTTCTTCAGCCTAAGTATTTCTGCATCCTTAGCCCCACCCTCCTGCACAAGTGCTCTGACTTTGCTGTTCACAAGTGTCTTTCTGGATGAACCAGGTTCATTGTCAGGAACATTAACAACATAGTCACAGGCCAGAAGAGTATTTTTGCCAAAGTGATCCTTGACAGTGGCCATTTTTGCCTTCTTCAGAGGCACCTTGTAGTGAGCAAGTACAATAGTGAGGATGAAGCCATATGGAATGGCATGATCTTTGGAACCATTTACCACCCTGTCCAACAGCTGAATGATGAAGTACGACCAGTTAACCTGCTTTCCACTGTCCAGGCACTCCATGACAATTAAGTCCATGTAATTTTTTATGTGCCTTCTCTCCTGTCGTGGTAGTACACACTTGTTAATGAACTCAAAAACAACTTTGTGAGGGGGATTCATCTCACTCTTGTAGACTTCCCTTGGTTAAATCTCCTCTTCATTGTCACAAAACCTTCTCATAATTTGCAGATCAGTAGGAAGAGCATCCAAGCTGGGCCACTTCTGCCTGGTGTAATCATCATAGCCTTCAGATGGAATCCCAAGCACTTCTCCCAGTTCTATGGCATCAAAAGAAATTTTGGTCCCCTTTACTCGGCTAGAGACTCTGCTATCCTTGATTACAACATTGGCGATGAACTCGACTATCTCACTTCTGGCCAGCCTCCCATCCAATTTAAGGACCATGTCCTTCCAGCCCTGCACCTCCAGCTTATCCATCAGATAGACCATGCCAGATTCCTCCATATCTTTCAGCAATCTCCCCTTCAGAATGGTGCGCTTCCCAAACTTTGGCAAATTTTCCTTCTCTCCAGCAGACTCCTCTTCTTCTTCAGCACTCCAATCCTCCTCTTCATCGATTTGAAATTTCTTTGATTTTACTATAGACCTGGTTCTCTTGGCTACAGTTGAGGGTGTAGCATACACAAATGCGGACTTCTTGGAAGAAGTCTTGGCTTTCTTTGGTTTGGGGGTCTGAACCTCAATTTCTGCCATTTGTTCCTCTTGATGGACCAGGTACATCTCTTCAATATCAACAACCTCTACAGGCTCAACAACTTTCTCCTTACCCTTCTCAGCTCTCTTTCTCTTACTCTCCTTCAAATCTTTTTGTAGCTCCTCTTTACTCTGCCTAATTGCACTTCTTGTAGTTCTTCCTCTTGGAAGAGGGGTATCAGAATCATTAGAGGGAGTGGCTTTTCTCTTCTTACCTGCTCATGCAATTTCAGCCTTCTTAGACTTGGGAGTCCTTTTCTTCTTTGGTTTATAACTCTCTCCTAACTTCTTCATAGATCTGCCAAGGTCTCCTCAATAGATGAACCAGGTTCATCTGTAGCTTTTCCAAGATTTGCTAACCCCTCAGTAGCCTCTCCTGAGTCACTTCCCCCTAAGTCCTTGGCTCCTTCTCCTACTACTGGTTCAGTGTCACAGATAGCCAATGGAGTAGCTTCTTCCCCTATTCCCTTCATATCGCTCATGCCTCCCTCTCTCTCCTTTTATTTCTCAATTTTATTTTTACCACCTCGTCGTCGCCTATCAGGTACCTCCACATCCACCACAAACCCAATCAAGGCAAACCTATTCTCAGAAATTTCAAGCTCAGGCTCAGACCTAGTTTTTGGAATAGATGATACTTGGTCAGAATTAGATTAACCAGTTGCTTCCCTCTTAGTTGCTGACTTGAAGGAGTCATTAGAATTTTATGATTCTTGAGCTTGTTTGGCTTGAATCTTAGCATTCAACTTTTTAGTGAGAGAGCCTGTAGCCACTGTTTTCCTGGCAAGCATTTTGACCCTCTTTCTCCTGGGTTCTGGATTAGGGCTGGGTTGAGGAACGATGGTGCATGGGGGAGACAAAATGGGATTTTGAGGGGTGGTGGGATGGGGTTGAGATGGAGTGGAGCTGGATTGCGAGGGTGTAGTACTGTGTTGAGGTGTGGAGGAAGAGGTCGAAGATGGTGTAGCAGGTGGTAGAGTATAAACCATTTTGATTTTGATTGAAGAAGAAAAGAAAATTAGAATCAAGGTTTGGAGCAGAGGGATGAAAGTGTTTCGACGGTTATAAAGTTGATGATGGCTTACAAAAGTGATGATGATGGGGGGTTTTAAAGGGGATGGGTAATTAATATATAACGGTAGTATTTTGGGTCAAGAAGAAGTCTAATCACTTATGTAAATGTCAGTTAGAGATGACAGTTACTGCTACCCTATTTTCTAGGCTTTTAATTTGATGGGATTCTAAGAGGTGACAAAACTGGTTCAAAAATAGGATAAAGTCTAGATTTTGAACAGATCTTGTTTTAGGTAAAGTTCTGCTCATGATTCACTATTAATATTTCAAGATGTGTATAATGGAGAACACATACCTCGCCTTTCAGATGAACCAGCACTGATGAACCATGTTCATCATGTAAGAAACCTCTTGATCAAGCCTCAATTTTCAAAAATAGGAAAAACATCATTAGTAACCAATGCGTCATATCAAAACATGGCAAAAGAGTATGTTGTTTACAGCATGAGACTGAGCAACAATTAATCTGATTATTTACACAAATCTCAGAATTTCTAGCCAATTTTTCTTTTCCTTTTTTTTTTCATTTACATTTTGAACTGGTTCAGTTAAGTGATCTTAATCATCCCTAATTCTAACCAGTTCTTTTCAAAATGCTCTCTACTTAGTGCTTTTTTAAAGATGTCAGCAATCTGTTTATCAGTAGCACAAAGTTCAATAGAGATCAATCCCTTCTCATAGTTGTCTCTTAAATAATGGTGTCTAACATATATGTGCTTTGTTCTTTTATGATGAATGAGCTTCTTTGTCATACTGATAGCACTAGTGTTATCACAAAAGATAGGGATACAACTAACCTCTATTCCAAAATCCATCAATTGTTGTTTAATCCATAATAACGGAGCACATCATGAGGCTGAAGCCACATACTCTGCCTCAACAGTAGATAGAGCTACATAATTCTGCTTTTTAGTAGCCCATGACACAAGACATGAGCCCAAAAATGTGCCATACTTGTGCTCTTTCTATCCACTAGAAAACCTGCATAGTTAGCATCAACATATCCCACAAGATCGAAGTTACTACCTTTTGGATACCAAAGACAAAGATCAGTGGTGCCTTTTAGGTATCTCAAGATTCTCTTCACAACAGTTAAGTGGGATTCCTTTGGATTAGCCTGAAATCTTGCACAAAGCCCTACGCTGAAAACAATGTCACGTTTACTGGCAGTAAGGTACAACAATGAACCAATCATTCCCCTATACAACTATTGATCAACAGATGAACCAGGTTCATCTACATCTAGTTTTATGGCTGTTGCAATAGGAGTGTCAATTTCTTTGGAATCTTCCATTTTAAACCTTTTAAGAAATTCTTTCACATACTTTTGTTGATGGATAATAGTTCCATTTGAACTTTGTTTAATTTGTAAGCCTAAAAAGATATTTAACTCACCCATCATACTCATTTCAAATTCACTCCCCATTAATTTAGCAAATTCTTTACTTAGTTTATCAGAAGTTTCTCCAAAGATTATGTCATCTACATATATCTGAACTACCAAGAAATCTTTACTTTTTCCTTCAAGAATAAAGTAGTATCAATTTTACCTTTCTTGTAGTCATGTTCAAGCAGGAATTTTGATAATCTTTCATACCATGCTCTGGGAGCTTGCTTGAGACCATACAATGCTTTGTCAAGTTTGTATACATGATCTGGATTCTCCTTGTTCTCAAACCCTGGAGGTTGCTTGACAAACACTTCTTCCTTTAGATAGCCATTTAGGAAGGCACTTTTGACATCCATCTGATGGAGAGTGAATTCCATGTAAGCAACAAAGGCTTTGAGGAGTCTTATTGCTTCCAGTCTAGCCACTGGTGCAAAAGTCTCATCGTAGTCTATACCTTCCTCCTGGCTATATCCTTGTACAACCAATCTTGCCTTGTTTCTTGTCAAAGTTCCATCTTCATCAAGTTTGTTTCTGAAGACCCACCTTGTGCCAAATGCTGATCTATCCATGGGTCTCGGTACCAGATTCCAAACTTGGCTCTTCTTGAATTGGTTGAGCTCATCTTGCATGGCATTTACCCAGTCTGCATCCTGCAAATCTTTAACAACATTTTTAGGTTCAATCAAGGATAGAAAAACATCAAAAGAACAAGGATTTTCAAAGAAGATCTGGTTTTAATTCCAGATGTTGGATCAGTGATAATGTTCTCAATGGGGTGAGAACGTTGATATCTGTGCGGTTTTACAACCAAGTGGTTATTACTTGAAGATCCTACAGTGCCTTGTTGTTGTGGAACAAGATCAGGGACATGTTCCAATGAGGTTTGGGAATTAGCTTGTTGTTCAGTTCCCCCTGTCATGTTGCTCGGGATGGATGAACCTGTTCCATCACCTGTTCCTTCCTCAAGTGTTGCTCCAGTTTGGTTTGAGTTTCTGACCAGCCCAATTTCTGCATCTTCTTGTTCCTGTCTCTCAGAAAGAATGTTAGTTTCATCGAAAACCACATGCACACTTTCTTCAACACACATAGTTCTTTTGTTATAAACTTTATAAGCCTTACTACGTGAAGAATATCCCAAGAATACTCCCTCATCACTTCTGGGATCAAACTTACCTAGGGAGTACTTGCCATTGTTGTGCACAAAGCACTTGCAACCAAAAGCCCTAAGGTGAGATATATTGGGCTTTCTCCCTTTAAGTAACTCATAGGGAGTCTTCTCTACAAGAGTTCTTGTCATGCACCTATTTATGATATAACATGCAGTGTTAATGGCTTTTTCCCAGAAGCTATGGGGTAGTTTGCTAGAAAGGAGCATAGTCCTAGCCATATCTTCAAGAGTCCTATTCTTTCTTTCAACTACTCCATTCTGTTGTGGAGTTCTAGGGCAGAGAAATTGTGATCTATGCCATGCCTATCACAAAATTCTGCAAATTTAGCATTTTCAAATTTAGTGCCATGATCAGACCTAATTGATGCAAGTTGATTTCCTAAATGTTTCTGAATTTTTCTAACAAAAGAGGTAAACATGTCAAATGCCTCATCTTTAGATGTCAGAAAAAATGTCCAGGTAAATCTCGAATAGTCATCAACAAGCACCATCACATACCTCTTACCACCTCTGCTTAAAGTTCTCATAGGACCACAAAGATCCATATGGACCAGTTCCATTGTTCTAGTGGTACTTACCACTTTCTTGCTTTTAAAAAAGGATCTTACCTGCTCCCCCCTTGCACAAGCCTCACAGACTTTGTCTTCATTGAACTTAATGTTAGGCAGACCTATCACTAAGTCCTTGGAGACTAATTTGTTGAGATGACTTAGACTTGCATGTCCAAGTCTCTTGTGCCAAAGGAGGGGATCACTGTCCAACACACTTAAGCATGTTAATTCATTTTCTGAGAGTGTGGACAAATCTATGATATATATATGTTATTCACTCTTTTTCTCTACAAAACAATCTTGTCAGTGATAATATTTATTACAAAACATTTTGTTGAGGTGAATGCTACCAAGTTACCTCTGTCACACAGTTGTGACACACTAATTAGGCTATATTTCAGTCCATCTATTAGGTAGACATTCTCAATGGAATGTGTGTCATCCTTACCTACCTTACCAACCCCAATGATTTCACCTTTCTTTCCATTACCAAAGAAGACATTTCCTCCTTTGAGTTTTTAAAGTGAAAGAAACATGTCCTTGTTGCCAGTCATGTGTTTTGAGCAGCCATTATCCATGTACGATATTTGGCTACTTCCTTTCACTTGAACCTACAAAAGAAAATCAGGGGTTAGTCTTAGAAACCCAAACTAGTTTGGGTCCCTTTCTATAAGAAAAAGGATGAATTAAATTCCTTTTAGCCCAATTTGGTAACAAATTTTTCCCTCGAACAAAACTTTTATTCTTTTGACTGGCCTGCTCTTTTGCATTGCATTCACTTTTGTAGTGACCAGTCGTACCACAGTGGGTACAAATTTTGTTCTCAGGAAGAGTGAGGTACTTGCTTTTGGGATACATTTAGGCAGTTGATCCCAAAGCCAAGTCCTCTTCCGTTGCTACTATGATTTTCCTGTAGCCATGTCAAAGCATCAGAGGATTTATTTCATTTACATGTTCTGTCTAGTTCATGCTTAACCTTACCAAGTTCCTCCGTCAACACTCTTATCTGTTCATATTTCTTATACAACTCATCCTTTAATTTACCTATATTTTCTTCTAAGATGAGTTGAGAGCTGTCAGCTGTCTTCTTACTGGTTCCTAGTCTCAGTTTTAGATTTTCAGATTTTAACTTTATGACATTTGTTTCAAGTGGATGAACCTGGTTCTTCTGAGCAGTATTTTCACTCACAGACTCACTTACTCTGAGTTCCAGGTTTTTACACTTTGCTTTTAACATTACACGCTCCTTAGACATCTGTTCCTTTTCCTTATTAATTACTTCAGAATCATCAATAAAGTCAAGCAATAATTCACATAGTTTCTCTTTGGACAAGAACTTAATCTTGTCTTTGAGATGGAATATACTTACCTCAGATTCCTCATAAGATTCCTCATCTGATTCACCAATTGCCATAAGTGCTTGTTCATTTCCATCTTCATCATCTGATTCTTCATCTGAACTTTCTCCCAAGCAGCAACCATAGCTTTTGTTGATATTTTGTTCTTCTTGGGATGAACCTATTCCTTCTTCCGGTTCCTTCGTTCAGACCTTTCTTTTTTCCATTCAACTTCCCACTGAGGGCAGTTCTTGATGTGATGATCAGTTTTCCCACATTTGTAGCAACCCTCATTAGTGGTTTTTTCTGGTGCCTTTGCCTTATTGTAATTTCCACCTCTTGAGATGCCCTTTCTTCTCATAAGATAATTTTTGACATCCTTGGTGATCATAGCCATTTCATCTTCCTCCAGTTCTGCTCCCTTAGTGATTATCAGTGCCATACTTCTTTCCTTCTTGGGAGCATCCATATTTATTGTCTGCCTTCTAAGTTCATAGGCAATGAGATTTCCAATTAGCTCATCTAGTTTGAGAATTGCCATGTTATTGGATTATTGAATTGCAGTGATCTTACTTTCCCAAGAGATTGGCAGAACCCTTGTCAATCTCAACCTTGTCTTCTTCAAGAATTGTCCTTCCAAGAGATTTTAGTTTATTTGTCAGAGTAGTGAACCTAGTGTACATCTCTTGTATGGTCTCTCCATCCTTCATAGAGAAATTCTCATATTGAGAATATAGTAGTGTACCTATGGATTTTTTCACCTGAGCAGTTCCTTCTTGAGCCACTTGTAAAGTATTCCAAATCTCCTTGGCAGTAGTACAATTTTGAATTCTGATGTACTCGTCTGGACCAAGTCCACACACAAGCCACTTATTGGCCTTAGCATTCTTCTCCCATTTTCTTAAGTCCTCAGCAGTGCAATCAACTCTTGTCTTTGGCACATCTACTCCTTCAGCAGTCTTCTTCATGGTGGCCATGGGACCATCAATAACTATGTCCCACAGCTCATAGTCTTCACCAATTAAGTGATCCTTCATCCCGTTCTTCCACCAGGAGTAGTACTTGCCATTCAAGAGTGGCGGCCTAGCAGTTGATTGTCCTTCCAAGTTCCCAGGTGGTGCACTCATCTTGATCGTTTCCTAAGGTGTTAGCCTCTTCAAGGATAACCTGCTCTGATACCAATTGATGTTCTAAACTTCAATACCACACAAGAGGTGGGGTGATTTATGTGGTGTCCAATTTTCGTGTGCACTAGTTATAGAAGGACCAGGTTCTTTTATGTGTTCCAACTCCTACAGTTTGCCGAATAATAAATACAGAAATTAAAGAACACATAGATTTTTATGTGGAAAATACCTGGCTCAAAATGTAAAAACACCACGACCTACTTCCCAGTAAGATTTTCCCAAACTCTTCACTAAATCAATGAGCCAAACAACATTTACGAAAACTCTTTTGTAAACCTAAGGATTACCTCTAATCCCTTTGTGGCAAGCTAGCCTCTAACTATTTGCGACAAACTCCAAGTTAGCTATAACTTGAAACACACAGTACCTATTACAGACGCTTCTAGATTAAGCTGAAAAGGTACAAGTTGCAATCACCTACTATAAGTAAACTAGGCTAAAAGACAACAGATGGAACTAGTTCTTCTAGCTGGTTCAAGTAGCTTTAGAGTCGCACACTTAATTCTCACACGAACTGCTTGCAAAATTGCCTTGCTAATTTTGCTCTCAATTCTTGCTTAGCTTCTACTTTTGTGCATACCTGTACAATAAGAACACTGAGCAATATATAGGATTAGTAAACAAGAGATTCACTAGAATTCTGATGCTACTTTTCCTTGGTGGAAGAGTTCTAGTTAATATCATCTCCCTAAATTCTTCCTTATCTAGATTCTGTTCTTACTAAATAAAGAGTCCTTCACCTTATCATTTTGTAATCTTTTGGATCAGGAGATATCTCTTTAAATTGCAGATTTTGTTTATCTTCTGCTTGTGCACCTCACGTGCCTTTAACTCTGCATGTGTCTATATCTCCAGTGATGGACCTGGTTCAACTTTGAGTTCCTTTGTCAATCTGCAAAACCATTCAGCTTCTTGGGACAACATCCTTGGTAGACTCTCGTGACTTGTGACACCCTGATGTCGGGCCTTTTGTTTCTATCCGTACTTGTTGTTTAAACTTATGTTGTGAAGTTTTGGTTAGTTTATGGTTTAAAAACACCTTTATTATGAAATATCGAATTATTCTGTAAATGTGTCGGCTAGCCTAGTTCTATGATAGGCGCCATCACGACCATGGGGGTTTTGGGGTCGTGACAAGTCATTACACGGTTAGCATGGGGCAAAATAATACAAGCCAACTTTGGAACAAATTTTTTAGGTTAGCTCGTCACTCTCTGGTGTGCACGCGAGAGTGAACGAGCGAAGTAATTATATTTTTCTTTTCCTCCCAAATGCTGTGTACACTTTCACGCCCTTTTAGCTTAGTTCACTATTTTTTTTCAAGCTTTCCTCAGCTAGCTCATTCACTCTCTCGTGTGCATGCGAGAATGAACGAGCAAAGTTCTTCTTTTGTCTTTTTGTCCCAAATCAACTTCTTTTGCTCACCTTTAGGCCAACTTGCTCCTACACATAAGAATGCACTTAGAGCATAATTCCACAATAAAAATTCATGGAACCTCCCACATTCACACAAGTTACGAGATGAAAGTACACCCAAAAATGCATTTTCACCGTTTATCAACACTCCACACTTAAACTCTTGCTCATCCTCGAGCTACTTTTAAAATTAAGCACAATGGCAAGAAATACCTTTCAAAACGTATTCAAGCATTCTACCAATGACAATGGATTATATCAACACATAGAACTCAACATAAGAACTATTAACATCTTTCTTCAAAATTAGACCCATGCCAAGACTATTTAAAATGTTTGTGCGACTTCTTCTAACATCTAACCTCAATAGATGGCTTCAATACATTCCCTACTATGACTCACTTCTTGTGTCAACTCATAATGTCCAGACTTTACCAGTCCTTTGCAAATCATGTGCCATTATTGTTTAACCAAAGAATTAGATCCTTTGACCAAAACTATTTTTAGGATGAACACGGGTTACTGATAATCAAAGAAATAATATTCAGTAAAGAAGAATAAGTAAATGATGATAATAAGATGCTCAAAAAAGTAAAGTGTATTGTACTCCTTGTTCAGATGCCCTTTACAAGTTATATTCCCTCCCATTATATAGGGAATTTCTTAATATAACATCTACCTCTCATAATGATCACTCATTAATGACTAATTATTACATTAATGGGACGTTGCAAAGAGTAACCGTAACTGTTGCGTGAAGGTTGTGTAACGTGTGAGTCATTAATTGAGGATCTCTAAATCTGTCGTAGCTCTGTCCGGATTCATTCTGACCGTGTCTCTTCCTTGTCTCAATTAAGCTGAATTTCTCGTAGCTGATTACCCCGTAGGTTTATTGATCTGCGCCTCTTTGTTACGTACCTCTTTATAGAATCATATCCAGCTGTCAGGTTTTCCTTGGTCCACATAGCCGACTGATTCACCAAGGATTATCATACGTGTGAAACTCTTTTTTACCAATACAGATAGTCCCCCCAATTACTATTTATTTATCGATTAATATTTGGTAAGTGGATATGCATTTATGGCGAGAATATTTTGCCGCCGCTTTACCTCGAATCATTGTATCCTTCTCTGAGCATAGGCGTCACTTGTCACTTCCATTTAATGCTCAATCCACGTGTTCCCTCCGGATTGGTTCTGCAGTTACTCGGCGCCTTTTAGGGCTTTTTGCGGCTGCATCAGTCACGAAGTGACACCTTCAATTATGGCTTTTCTCATCATTGTTTTTCCCATGTTTGATGGCTGTCTTCAAGTATAAATACCTCTTTTCTTTTCTTCACTTTCACGAAACACTTTCTAACTTGTCTCTTTTATTTGTAAAGAATTTCTTCCTGTCTTCGTAAACATGTCTTCTTCGAACCAACCTAAAAGAGTGATAAACGTCGAGAATTTGACACCTTCTTCTGCCCCGACTCGAAGTCGGAGGGGAGGTAGACTGAGGAGTCTAGGTTCTACTTCTTCGAGAGGCTCTTCTTCTTCCCAGATTGTTTCCCCTCCTTCTGCTAGTTCTTTAGTTTCTTCAAGAGATAGAGCTTCCAGGTCTTTGTCCAGGGGTAAAGAACATCACGAATAGCTACGCGAACCACGAGTTGATGAAATCATTCCTGCTGAATTTGTCTTTACTAGGGATAGTCAGGTCCTTGTAGATCAGTCGTCATCCCTTGATAGTGTTGATAGGTATCCCACTCTTATTACCGAAGGTTTGATTCCCCTTGTTCGCAGGGAATGTTCTTGGAAGTCTAATTTTCCCATTGTTATTCCGAATAGCAATAAAAGAATAACGTTTTACAAGATGAGGTATTCTTTTGTTTACACCTACTCTTTCACTCTAGGGTTTAGACCCTCTATTGATCCAGTCATCATCGAATTTTGTCGTTTCTTCAATATTTGCTTAGGACAAGTTGGTCCTCTTCAGTGGCGGGTTGTCGCGTGTTTTAGATGTTTAGCTTCTTTAGCCTCGGTTCCTTTTACCTTCAATCACCTCATTCATCTTTATTCTTCTACTTTATTTCATCAAGGGGTTTTCACTCTGGCTGCTAGGAGCAAAAAAGTGTTGGTAACCCCTAATGACGATAAGGATAGAGGTTGGTACCTTCGGTACGTTGCTGTGCCCACTGTTGGTTTAGTGGGCGAGGAAAATCTTCCCTTCCTTGAGAAGTGAATCGTGCACGTGAGTACATTTTAGTTCACATTTGTTAATTTTTCTTTTCTTTGCTTTAAGTGTTTTATTAACACCGTAGTTATTTTCTTCTTCTTTCAGCAATCATGGGTACTGTTGAGAATGTTTCCGGTATCCGTGATTGGGTATAAAAGCTGTTGTCGGTTGCTCCATTGGAGGAAAGATCTTGAAAGTACTACTCTGGGAAGTACGGTTGGAAAGTAAAGACTCACGGTAAGTGAAACTTTTGTTTTTTTGCTTCTTTTCCTTACTTGAGCTTCTTTTTCTTCGTTTGTTTAACCTTTTTTCTTTTGACAAGGTTTTCTCCTCGGGGGGTGTCTACTGCATCCATTCCGAAGATGTCTTTGGCCCAAGACTAGGAGATTATTACTGGTTCCTCTTCTTCAAAGAGGAAAGTTAGTGGGTCTAGGACCTTAGAAGAAGAAGAAGAAGAGGAGGGCACTCTGGTGCACAGGTCACGTAGAAGAAGGGTGGTCTCAGACGATGAGTCCACACCCGTGGCCGTGTCTTACGTGCCTGATGTCAGACCTTCTACATCCGGGTATGCTTCTTCTTCTCTTTCACATGATTCCGTGGATCATCTATTGCGCGAAGGCTTTGGCCCTGCTGCTAATGAGACGCCTCTGGCTGTTTTTGCCCCCTCCTTTAGAGAAATCTCTTCGTCCATTCCGGCTATTTCCTCTTCTCTTTTGGCCATTACTACTCCTTCTGCTGCCTTGCCCGTGGATTTTTCATCTCCTCAAGTTTTCGTGCCTGATACTTCTTCTGCTCCACAAATTTCATTACCCGTGGCTCCTTTATCTCAGCTACTTTCGTGCCTCCTGTTAGAGAAGTAAGGTCTTCCAGCAGGGAGTTGAGGCAAGTGCTAATTGAGGTTCCGGCTGATGGGAGCCTTTTTAAGAAATCTGACCAACCTGAAGTGTGGCTGCATCCTTTGATTGGCCCAACAGAGAGGACTAAGCTTGATAGCCATAGCGCCCTTACATGGGTTAATGAAGTCGTACATTCCTCTTTGAAGGTAAAATGCATTTTCTCTCATTTCATTTTTGTACATGAAATCTATCGTATCTAATTGATTTCTTTTTTGTAGACCAATCTTATAGGCATGGAGATCATGAAGAGGATTTCTAACACGGAGCAAGATCTAAAGGAGTGGCATGTTGAAGCAGGGAACTGGAAGGGGCAATATGAAAGCCTGAGGCTTGACATGGAAGCTTTAGAAGAAGAAAAGTGTACCTTGGAGCGGCAGATGAGAGTCATGGCTGCGGAGTTGGCAGTGGAGAAAGCTTCTTCTAACCAAGCGGACAAAGACAAGAGAATTCTTGAGTCTTCGTTTGCTGAGCAATTATCACGTGCCTCAGAAGAAGTTAGGAGCTTCAAAGACTTGCTAGGGCAGAAGGAGGAATACTCAGGCGAGCTTGTGCAGTCACTCACCCAGTCTCAGGAGGATCTTCGCAATGCTTTAGACAAAGTCCAATCTCTTGAGGAGTCAATTGTTCCTTTGAGGGTTGCCCACGAAGCTGCTGAAGCTGAGAAGGACGGGCTAAGAGCTGAGCTTCAGATATGGGAGAGAGATTATGAAACTCTCGAAGAGGCGGCTAATGTCGATGTTAGTTGGGCGTACATGAATTCTCGCCTTGACACATTGACGGAAATGAGTCAAGAGGGTTTCAACCTTAGTGTTGAAATAGCTAAAATCAAGGAAGCCACGGAGAAGGCTCAACTAGGTCAGATTCTCTCTTCACCTGAAGGTGAGACTCCTGCTGCTCACACCTCTTCGTCCCAAGCTGCTCCTGTCCTGTTCCTACCGTCAGTGAAGAAGTCAATCCTCCTCCTCAAGAAGATTAAGATGTTGGTTCACCTCCCTTTTTTTATTTGATTGGTGGTTACCCCCAGCTCCATCGGGGGTAAATTTGGATATTTTAAAGTCCCCAACTGACAACTTAGGGGCACCTTAATGTACAAAAACTATATGCGGCTAAGTATCTGGTCAATACTTAGTTCCTACTTAGGCGCTTTTTAAATATATGCAAGTATGACTTTTTTTCTTCGAGTTTTTGTTTCACTCTTAAGTCTTTTGCATGTTTAATTTTCGAGGTTTTTATTTTACCTCCGAGTTCATGTTTGATTTTCGAGGATTTTGTTTTACCTCTGAGTTTTTGCATAAAGATGCTGAAATTATTCGTACCTTTTCATAGTAGGCACGATGTTGCATATAAAATGCAAACCTTTTTGTAATAGGCATTGTTTACTAAAGAGGTCCCTTTTCGATCGACACTTAATGAAGAAGACATCTCAACTTCATAATGGTGTAATAATGCAATAGAGTGATAGGAATTTTTCACATGTTTAAGAATGTTTCTGAGGAAAGTTTTTTGTTTGAACTTCCACAACTTTTTACATGTGTTTGATTATCGTCTAAAACTCATGTTGCAACTTTTTCACTTAACATATTTGATATACACTTGTATTTCGTAACTGTTTTTCATACGTAACCGTTTTTTCGAGTTAATACAAGAGAGTAACTGTTTTTCGTTCGTAACAGTTTTTATTTAAGTTGGGGTTTTCACCCGTAACTGTTTTTATTGACAACAGTTTTCAGTAAGTACGAGGGAAATGCTCTTATATCCGTAACTGTTTTATTTGATAACAGTTTTCTGAACAAGTACAAGGATTTTGATCTTTTATCCGTAACTGTTTTATTTGATAACAATTTTCTATATGAGTACAATGATTTCGTAACTGTTTCTAATTACAACAATTTTTGAATGAGTACAATGATGATGATCTTTTACCCCTAACTGTTTTTGGTTACAACAATTTTCTTTTGGATAAGTACAATGATGCGCATTTCTTCCTCGTGGCTAATATTTTGCCTTTCAACCTGAACATGTTTGAAGGTTTTTTGGATTAGGCTTTGTATTTGAGTCTTCAACTCTTTCGATTCTGCTCGTATCACTTGATTTGTTGGGTAGATGGATCTTTGGGCTCGAGCTTTGACTTTCTGATAGTCTTCTTTGCTTCGTTTTAGCCTTCCATACTGTATAGTCCCCCAAGTGTTTGAGCTTTGAAGAATGAAATCTCGAGCACTTGACTATTCCGTCCTTGTGGTCCTTTTCCTGAAAAGGAAAAACATACGGGACTCGATGGTGTATAGTTTTTAGATGATGACTGCTTAAGCCTTTAAAACGTCCATCAGAAAGTGTAACCCTAGACCGGGAATTCAGTTACTTCCTCGCGTCTTTGCAGGTCTAATATCATCATCTGGTGATGGGTTAGCTTTATGCCTATCATCTAAAAAAGTTAGTTAAATTTTAAATGTTCAAAATAAAATCGAACGTGTGATACCTGACCGGGGGTACTTCTTTTCCTTAGAAGTAGTACTTCTTCAAGTGGATGGCATTCCAACTTGTCGGTAGGATTCTGCCGTCCATAACTTCCAGCTCGTAGGCGCCCTTCCCAGCTATGCCTCGGACTTTGTAGGGTCCTTCCCAATTTGGATTTAGCTTTCCTGCGCTTGCTTCTTTCGTTGATTGAAAGACTTTTTTGAGGACGATGTCACGACCCAAAATCCATAAGGTCGTGATGGCGCCGGACATCACTGTCAGGCAAGCCAACCAATTAATTAATTTAAAATAAGTTCCTGTCTCCATATTTTTTTTAAAAAAAAATCATCACCTTTCACTTTAATACATAATAACTAGATGAAATCCATTTAAGTAAAAAAAAATAGTCTATTTTCCACTTTAATAAAATACATCCCCAAATACATTCCAGAACCCAGTGTCACAAGTACATGAGAAATTTCTAAGACTTTTACACAATACTACAAAGCTTGTCCGAAATACAAGTTGGACAAGGACTTTAGAATAAAATAAACACAATACATAGAGGAAGACTCTGCCGGCTGCGGATCGCCTCGAATGATGCAGCTCACCTAAGTCTCCAAACCACCCTCATCGCTATGAAAGTACATGTGCAACAAAATGCACATCAAGTGTAGCATGAGTACGAAAATAACGTGTACTTAGTAAGTATCCCGCCTAACCTCAGAGAGGTTGTGACGAGAGGTCGAATTACACACTTGCTATAAGTCGATTAAATATAATCAAGTGAGGTGCTAAAAATGAGTATCATAGGCAATTAAATAATGAGCAGAGATAAGAAATACCAACTTATTTCACATTTTACACATCAATTCTTCTTCATTTTAGCTGGCAACTCAAAACTCCTTAGGCCAATAAACAAGTATAATTCACAGGAAATAAGCAACATTTATCATGTGCAAGAAAATGCCGAGGGTCGAACGACGCGGACCAACAATAATAAACTGTGCACTGCCGAGGGTGGAATGGCTCGAACCATAGATGCATCTATCTGCCCTGCTCGCGAATCGATCATGCGACGCGATTATACATAAATATAAGGTTATCCTGCTCGCGAATCATACATGCGACTCAGGCATCCGTAAATACACATAATCACACAGTGAGTCCATATTTCATCAGGAAAACAGTTTCTCAAAGGAGTGATAAAATTCTCTTTAGGTGAACATAAAGATAGTATTTAAAACATTTCTGGAAATTCATTTGCCAAGTTTGATAAGGTTTCAGATATCACTGATTCATCCGGAACACAATTCTGCAAGGAAGGATCCATTCTCTTCTCAATTTATTTAAGGAAGATAAGTTCTGACTTTTCTAAGTATTCAATTACTAACTAGATAATATCACCAGGCTAATATCACTGATAGCGTATATTCATTTAGTTCACCTATGGGGGACAATTCCCCCTCAAAAAGTTAGAAAGGAGACTTACCTCGCTCCGAAACTTCATAACCGGCTTCCAAGCCCTCCCGACGGCTCCAATTTGATGCACAACGCCCCAAAACTACCAAATAACGGGAAAAGAAATGCAAATTCACTCTAATACTTGTAACAAATTCAAATTATATCATTTCCCAACTCCGCTCAATGAATTGACCAAAATGCCCTCGGGCCCATGTGCCCGGATTCCGAAATTTCTCGAAGATAAACTCGACCCATAGCTTTACTAGTTCAAATATACAATTTACTCAAATATTCATGCTCAATTCGTGGTTTAAAATCCAATTTACCAACTTTCTAGGTTTTCTTCAGAAACCCCAATTTTCCCACAATTTTCATGTCTAATTCCATGAATAAACCTTGAACTTAGCTTGGAAATGAGAAGGAATCACTTACCTCTTGATGCTTGATGAAAATCACCCTTTGAAATCCTCCAAAATTTCCCCAACCAAATGAAATATGTGAGAGAAATGGAAAAAATCCGTTAAAAATAGAACACTGCCCAGGTACACCTTCTGTGCGATCGCACACAATTAGCCGCGATCGCACATGCCAAGTATGCTGCCCAGATTTCTTCTCCGCGATCGCACAAGCATGCCTGCGATCGCACATGCCTTTTCCAGCCCCCTCCAAAAATCCTTCTCCTCGATCGCAGCTTCAACCATGCGTTAGCACAGGCCAACCCAGCAGCCCCTAGATGTACTGTGCGATCGCACAACAATGGCCGCGATCGAACTTTACACCAGATGCACCAACAAACAGCAACAGTAAATCACTCAAAATGACCCGGAAGCACCCCGAAACACACCCGAGGCCCCCGAGACCCCGTCCAATCACACGACTCAGTCCCATAACATCCCACAGACTTGCTCGAGGCTTCAAATCACATTAAACAACGCCGAAATCACGAATCGTACTAAAATTCAACTTTATGAACTTTGAAATTTCAAACTTCCACATCCGATGCCGAAACATGTCAAATCACGCCCGATTGACCTAAAATTTTGCACACGGGTCATATTCGACATTACGGACCTAATCCGACTTCCGGAATTGCATTTCGACCCCGACATCAAAATTTTCACTTCTGGTTGGATTTCTCAAAAACCTTCAAATTTCTATCTTTAGCCAAACGACTACAAAATAACCTACGGACATCCGAATTCACTTCCGATCGTGCTCCCAACTCCAGAATCACCATACGAAGCTATTCCAAGACTCGAAACCCCAAACGGACATCAATATCACTGAAATGCTCTTCAAGCCAAAGTTAGGAAATTCCTTCAAAAATGCTGACTTCCACAATATATGCCGAAACGCTCCCGGGTTATCCAAAACTCGATCCAGACATACGCCCAAGTCCGAAATCATCATACGAACCTTCTGGAACCTTCAGATCCTGTTTCCGAGGTCGTTTACTCCAAATCCCAGTCTTAGCCGATTCTTCCAACTTAAGGCTTCCGAAATGAGAATTTTCCTTTCAATTTAACTCCGAACTTCCCGAATTTTAACTCCGACCATACGCACAAGTCATAATACCTGAAATGAAGCCGTTCATGACTTCCAACTGCTGAATGACGTGCTAGAGTTCAAAACAACCGGTCGGGTCGTTACAGACGAAGTCCCCAAACTTGAAGTATCTGAGATGAGCTTTACGGTTGTAATAATGCTCTATGATTTATTTTTGAGCTGCCATCCGTATTAGTGCTGATTCCCTTCGTGGTTCGAGCAGATCCAGATTAGTCCTCAATTCGTTGTCAATTGCTTTCTCCGTGGCTGTTATAAACCTTATGCTTGGTTCGCCAATTTCCACAGGTATTAAGGCTTCTGAGCCATAGACAAGTGCGAACGGAGTTTCTCCCGTGGCTATTTTTGAAGTTGTTCTGTATGCCCATAGTACCGCTGGTAAATCACCAGGCCAATTCCCTTTGGCTTTATCTAGCCGTTTTTTTAGGTTGTTGATGATGATTTTATTCGTTGACTCCGCTTGACCGTTAGCTACGCGGTGGTATGGCGTTGAAGTGATCCGTTTGATTTGCCAGCTTTCGAAGAACTCTGTGATTTGCGAGCCTATGAACTGTGGGCCATTATCACACACGATCTCCTTTGGTATTCCAAAGCGGCATATTATGTTTCGCCATAAGAAGCTTTTAACTTCCTTTTCTCGCACCTGTTTGAATGCTTCTGCCTCTACCCATTTTGTAAAATAGTCGGTTAGCACGAGTAGAAACCGTACCTGTCCTTTAGCTGGGGGAAGAGGTCCCACTATGTCCATACCCCATTTCATGAAGGGCCATGGAGATATAATTGGATGCAATAATTCCGCTGGTCGATGCATGTTATTGGCGAACCTTTGGCATCTGTCGCATTTGGATATGAAGTTCTCGGCCTCTTCTTCCATCTTAGGCCAATAATACCCAGTTCTGATTAGGGTTCTTACCAAGGATCTCGCCCCTACGTGATTTCCACAGTGTCCTTCGTGGACTTCTTTTATCACGAACTCCGTTTGATTAGGTCCGAGGCATTTAGCTAGGGGCCCTCCGAACATCTTGCGATATGATGTACTGTGAATGAGGCAATACCGTGCAGCTTTACGGAGGAGTGCTTGAGTTGTTTTCTTGTCTTCAGGTACGGTACCATTCTGCAAAAAACATAGAATTTTGTTTCTCCAATCCCAGGTTAAATTGTTGAAAGTTACCTCATTTCTGTCCTGGTCGATCTCTGAATGGAATAGATGAACGACAATTGCATTGTCTTTGTTTGTTACTTCCGTGGCTGCTACAAGGTTAGCTAATGCATCTGCCTCCGCATTTTCTTCTCTAGGTATTTGTATTACCTTCCATGTTTTGAATTGTCTCACGAGCTCTCGTGCCTTTTCCAGGTACTGTTGCATCCGAGTCTCTCGAGCGATGTAAGTCCCCTGCATCTGATTTACTACCAGTTGGGAGTTGCTGTTGATTACGATTTTCTCGATTGAGAGTTCTCGTGCGAGTTTTAGTCCTGCAATGACAGCTTCGTACTCTGCTTTATTGTTAGTTATAGAATAACATTTGATAGCCTGTCGTGTCTTTTCACCCGTGGGTGATATTAAGACTATGCCTAATCTGACACCTTTTATATTGGAAGAACCATCGGTGAATAGGGTCCATAGACTCGGATTAGCACCGTTAAAGAGTTGTAACTTTTTTTCCACTTTAGGGACAATGCTATTACTAAAGTCAGCGACAAAATCAACTAAGACTTGAGACTTAATTGCAGTCCTAGGCTGATATATTATTTCATGCTCACTTAATTCTATGGCCCACTTGGCTAATCTTCCCAATAGTTCTTGTTTATGTAGTATGTTTCTTAATAGATACGAAGTTACAACAGTGATTGGATGGCATTGAAAATATGGTCATAATTTTCTAGATGCCATTATTAAAGCTAAGGATAACTTTTCCAGATGTGGATATCTGGTTTCAGCATCTAGTAAAGTTTTACTTACATAATAAATAGGATATTTCTTAGCTTTATTTTCTCTTACCAATACTGCACTTACAACAATTTCTGAGACAGCCAAGTAGACGTACAACCTCTTCCCCTCATTTGGCTTTGATAGCAGCAGGGGTTTTGATAGATAAGCTTTCAGATTCTTGAGAGCCTGTTGACATTCTTCAGTCCATTCGAACCGATTCTCTTCGTCAATCACTTGGTTCTTGAATGGTCCTTGCTTTCTTTTCTTCTCTTTGACCGGGGCTCAACCTCGTGCCTATATACACCTTCTGTTCAGGTTTTTGTTCAAACAATGGAATAACTTTGAGCTTTTCCGTAGTTGTTTTGATGTGCTCGTCTTCCTCCGGTCTGGAATCTACATCTGTGTGGTCCAATGCATCTTCCGTGGTGACTTGATTCACCTTCTTGTGAGTATCTCCTTCCGTATCTGCTTGAACGTTCACTTATTTTGTACCTGTTTTGTCAGTAACGTTTTTTGAACCTGTTTGACCGGTGACATCTTCCTGGAAGATTTCTCTATCTTTCGGTTCTTCCGTCTCTACTTTTTTGTTATAATGCGCCACAAAATTTATATTTCTGGAGGTCTGTTGATCACCTCCAATCTGTCTGATTCCCCATTTTGAAGGGAATTTAATTACCTGGTGTAAGGTGGATGGTACTGCTTTTATGTTGTGGATCCAGGGCCTTCCCATAATCACGTTATAAGCCATGTCAGTATCAATGACTTGGAATTTGGTGTTTTTAGTTACTCCCTCGGCGTAAGTGCTAAGTTCGATCTCTCCTTTAGTTATCACTGTAGAGTTATCAAACCCTGATATGGCTCGTGCCTTTGGGATCACCTGATTTCTCATGAGCATTTCTTCCACGATTCTTAGCAAAATGATATTGAATGAACTACCTAGATCAATCAACATTCTTTTAACGTTAGTGTCATGAATGAGTAAGGATATTACCAAAGCATCATTGTGGGGGAGCATTAGTCCGCCAAAATCTGCATCGTCAAAGGTTATATCATCTTTATCTGGATTTTCTCGAACCCGCTTTCCGTGGGTAATTGTGACCTTTGAGGCTAATTTGCAAACTATTCTGTTCACTTTCTCTCCTCCATGTATCATGTTGACGGTTCTTTTTGGAGATGGAGGCTTCGGGGGCTCCTTCCTGTTCTTCATATATGCCTGTTTACCTTTATCACTAAACAATTCTGTTAAGTAGTCCTGTTTCAACAATTGTTTTATTTCTCCTTGTAAAAATCTGCAATCTGCAGTCCTGTGTCCATGATCATTATGGAATTCACACCAGAAATCTGGGTTCCTCTTATTTGGGTTTGACCGCATTTCTTTGGGCCATCTAACCTTATCTCCCAAATTTCTTAATATTGAAACAAGTTCAGGGGTACTTACATTAAAGGTGTGATCCAAAATTCGTGCATTACCTCTAGGGCGTTCATCTCGATCCTTTCTGGATCTAGATGAGGATGAGCCCGCATCTCTGCTTGGTGGTCTATAATCTGACCTAGTATTTTCAGACTTGGGACGAGTTTCGCATCCCGATGGTCCTAAATAAGGGTCGTACCTGTTTTTACTTGATCTCCTGTCTGATTCGGAACGTCTGGATCTGGTATGATCTTCATCTTTCGAATGAGCAATGGTATCTTCTTCTATCCGAAGTTTAGTACTGTACCTGTTATAAACAATCATTCCACGTTGTAGCTGGGAATTCTATCAAGATTTCTTTGAGTCTCCTCGTGGCTTCTGAGCTTTTGTCATTTAGGTTACTTGCAAATGCCATGGCTGCCCAATTATCAGGCACCCTTGGTAGTTGCATTCTTTCTCGCTGGAACCTGTCTAAAAATTCGCGGAGTAGTTCGGTGTCTCCTTGCTTTATTTTAAATATGTCCTCCATTCTTTTCTCAACCTTTTGTGCACCAGAGTGTGCTTTTATGAAAGAATCTGAAGCTCAACAAAAGAATCAATTGAATTTTCAGGGTGAAGAGAATACCAGGTTAGGGCTCCTTTGGTAAGAGTCTCTCCAAATTGTTTGACAAGGACTGATTCAATCTCTTATTTTGTTAAGTCGTTGCCCTTTACTCCGGTGGTAAAAGCAGTCACATGGTCGCGTGGGTCAGTTGTTCCGTCATACTTAGGAACGTCAGGCATTTTAAACTTCTTGGGTATAGGCAAGGGTGCTGCGCTTGGTTTCCAAGGTTGTTGAGAATATCTATCAACATCAATGCCTTTGATAATAGGTGGTACTCCAAGAATTTGCTCAATTCGATTGTTTTGTTCCTTCACTTGTTTCTACAAGGTTAGTAGTAAATTTTGTAATTCAGGGTTATTAGTCATACCTGGTCTCGTTTCGAGAGATCAGTGATGCAGGTGATGCCGCTGGTAATCCCCTTGCAAATTCTTGCAAAGCTTGACTCATGTACTATACAATCATTTGCTTTACATGATCTTGTTCTACTGTTGGATCATTGTTGTTGTTATCGTTGTTGTTGTTGGATCTCTCTTGGGATTGTTCCCTTGAACCTCTTGGGGATGGAAGAGGTGATGGGATCCTATCTCTCTGTTGGTTATTGTCGTTGGGATTTGACATAGTTTAGAGGATATCACTTTGAAAAGCAAACAAAGATTATCAGATTCCCTGTAACGGAACCAATTTGTTTAACCAAAGAATTAGATCCTTTGACCAAAGCTATTTTTAGGATGAACACGGGTTACTGATAATCAAAGAAATAATATTAAATAATAAGTAAATGATGATAATAAGATGCTCAGAAAAGTAAAGTGTATTGTACTCCTTGTTCAGATGCCCTTTACAAGTTATATTCCCTTCCTTATATAGGAAATTGCTTAATATAACGTCTACCTCTCACAATGATCGCTCATTAATGACTAATTATTACATTAATGGGACGTTACAAAGAGTAATTGTAACTGTTGCGTGAAGGTTGTGTAACGTGTGAGTCATTAATTGAGGATCTCTGAATCTGCCCGTAGCTCTGTCCAGATTCATTCTGACCGTTTCTCTTCCTTGTCTCAATTAAGCTGAATTTCCCCTAGCTGATTACCCCGTAGGTTTATTGATCCGTGCCTCTTTGTTAGGTACCTCTTTATAGAATCATATCCAGCTGTCAGGTTTTCCTTGGTCCACGTAGCCGGCTAAGTCACCAAGGATTATCATAGGTGTGAAACTCCTTTTTACCAATACAATTATCACAATCAAAGAGAGAAATTAGTCCACACACTCAAATATGCATTCAAGTATAGTTAAGGACTTAAAAAACGAAAGAAATCGCTCACTATCACAAAGAAATTCATGTGTATCCTGAGATCGTACCATAGGCTTGCTCGTACGTGCATCTTTTGGCGTTTCTATGGTTCCATTCAAACGTTACCCCAATTCTCACCTTACTCTTCTGGCCATTTAAGTGATTTCGGAGGTAAAGGTTCAAAAAGATCTAATAAAGAACAAAAAGATAATCGGTTTGTAATGTGGGTGCCAACGAAAAGGTTTATAGGCTCAAATGGGATATCTAAGGATAATTTTATTTATGGTCGCATACTAGCTCAATGGACAATCAAAGAAATGCCTACATCATCTCCTAGGCACACAAAGCATACTTATTTCGCTTCGACTAACATACGGGGAAAGTTCTAGACTAACACATGATACCACAAAATGTAATCAAGACCTTACATCACATAATTCTCATGATTCAGTCCGGACGGCTTAGACTCGACACTCAGGTTAAACAACTAAGCACAATCATCCTATTAATTCAACACATGGAAAGTAATTAGAGTTAACAAATGAATATCAGCGTAATATATTAAGGCATGTGGTCATATAGAATACGAAAAAGATAATCTGCTGAAATATTACAGCTCTAAGTCTCGGCATAAAACGTGTCAAAAACATAGATACTCAAGTCTTCCATGCTATTATCAGTTGTAAAAAGAAAAGGAAAATATTTTTTGTATTATTTTCTTTAGACTTTACTCCCTCAAGAAAACTGTCTAAGAAATCAGTCGTCGGAAAAAAGTCATTTTTTTTAAATTCTACCTAAAGAACCAACTGCCCAGTTCAAATATTCATCCCTTGGAAAAGAACCGTGTCCATAAGAAAAACCAAGAGCAATTCTTGCTCTGGTTTCTGTTCACAACGTTATTTCTGCCTAATTATTTATCTCGATTTTCAGTTTTTTTTTCTTCAAGAAAACTAGAAAATTAAAAGGGCACAAAATCATCCAGATAATCTCCCCACCCCACACTTAAAATTTTGCATTGTCCCTAATGCATACCATAAATAACAAGAGGATAAAAGAAACTCCCTGGTGGACCAAAAGCCGAAGCATTAGCAGTTCATGGGGTACTCAGACTTCTCGCGGACATTGGTCTTTTATGCGGTCACCCCACAATTATTTCCAGCCATTTTTCTTTCTTTTGATTCCTTCCAATGGTTTTTCTTCTCATGCACCTAGAAAATAAAAAAACTATACTAAAAAAACAACACAATAAAAATATTTTTTTTTTAAAAAGAAAAAACTAAAAATCAATGAAAGATGTAAAGTTGGGTTGCCTCCCAACAAGCGTCTGATTTAACGTTGCGGCACGACGTGAATCACTTTCTACACCACCTCGAGCTTATAAATTGAACTCCAAGTATTGACTCAAGATTATGCTTATGCTCCTGGGCGGTACAAATTGTTGTGAGCCAAAATTTAAGTAAATTGTCATGCACCTTTTGGCTCTCGACCGAGGAGTGTCACCTGCCTAGACGTCCTTGAATATTTCAAAATATAAGGCTCATCTACCTCTTCTTGTTACTCCTTTTTATGCTCATAAGGATCTGTAACACCCCGGAAAATTTTAAAGTACTTAAGCACTATTAAGAAAGTCGATGTATGCTATTTATATCAATTTGTGTGCCGACGAGGACTTTAATATGATCTATATCAATTGGATATGATAATAAGTGTACGAGGCATATTATAAGTAATGTGGGGTCTAAGGAGAGTCCTAAGTCTATGTCAAGTTGGAAAATTTCATGATAGAATAAAGTTTCAAATGAGTACGCACAAGACCAAACTTTGGACAATCATACTTACATATACATACATACATACATACATATATATATATATATATATATATATAAGGATTTATGTGATGCAAAACCTATCAAATGAAATATCATCGAGTCTAGTTTGTAACTCTTTAAATCGTTCGTCATTTGGACACTCCTACAAGAAGTTATGGCCAAATTACCAAAAGCTGGAAAAAATTTACACTACCGCGCCGCCCCATGCGGCGCGGCTGTGCAAATTCTGGTTTTTGTTTTGGAACCCAACCCTATTTTGATATAAGACATTCGGGGGTTATTTCCCAACTTCATTTTGGGCAGATTTTGGAGCTCTTCTCTACTCTCTTAAGTCCTCCAACTCATCCCATCTTCAAGGTGAGTAATCCCTACTAATTCGGTGTTTCATTCCATCAATTCAACCCTAAAACTAACTCAATCCACCATCAAATCCTTAGATCTTCAAGAAATTTCTTCAAGAATTCAAAGGAGGGTTTTGCAAGATTCCTTCCAAAAGGTAATCCTACACCCTTAGACTTAAATATATCGATTTATTATGGGAATATGAGTATGAATTAATTGGAACTCTTGGTATGGTGATTGGAGTCCACAAATCCCAATTTAAATACATAATTATTGTAGAGAATGAGAGGTGATTATTTGATGAAATGTTGTTGGTTGGATGTGGGTGGATAATCATACATGTGATGTTGGAAGTTATAAATTATTTTAAAATAAAGGTGGGATAAGTTGTTGGAAAATGATGGTAGTTGGATGAACTAATTTTATGATTATGAGATTTAAAGATTTATGCCTACTAGGTGTTTGATAAAATGTCTAAATGACTTAATGTATAGAAACATTGCTAATATTGGTGCAATTGTGTTGCATTGTTGTAGATTGAAATTTGGTTAGTGTGGTGGACCATCGTAGTATTATTAAGGGGCGAATTTTAGATTTTAGCCGTTCGAAGGCCTTTTCACCCGAGAAGTCCAATTTAGAGTACGGGTTGTCGTCTTTGAGGTAAGTATCTTTCCTAACCTTGTGAGGAGAAATTACCCCTTAGGATTTGAGTCTTATATGCTGATTGTAGCCCGAGTATGTGAGGTAACGAGTGCGTACTTGGACTTATTTGCAAATAGGTTGGCCTTGTAGGGTTCTTAGGTCCTTATACCCCTGTGTATGAAGTTGTAATTGCTATGATTACGTTCTTGATTGCTAATTTCATCATTTCCTGCTTAAATTAGAATTACTTGCTTTTAGATTTCCTTGGTTGATTATTTGATCTTAATTGACTTAGCTGAAGATTTTACATCTTCTATCACTATGTTATATTTTTCTTCATAAGCTGCCTACTTAGCTAGAATTTGTATCATCTCGCCCTATAATTGTTTAGCAGTAATTGGAATATCTATACGTTGGTGTCAAGCATGCCCGTGAGTCGTATATTGTGATTTATATGATTTTCCCTTAAGTGCTACATAGGTTTAGTTAGATAATTATCCATGTTGATGGTATTTTCATGGTGTTGCCTATTACTGAGCATTGATTCAAGCTGGGTTTTTATTCTGTGAAGCTAATTGTTTAAGCGAGATTGGTTATAGCTGTTTCCCTTACCAGGATGATTTGGTTTCTTATTGTTGACTTGAATATTGTGGATTCGTTGTTATGTCTTGCTTCTCTCTAGTTAAGCTGTGTTCTTTACGCTCATTATTTCCTTTCGATGGTTATTCCTTGTGAATAAGTTCTACTGTACTGGTGACTTAAGTTCTTGATTTTATTGGCCGCCGTACATAACATTTCTATCTTTTGTTGCCTTGTGATTGTTGTGGTTTTTATCTTTGTTGGTTGCATTGCATATTTAAATTGGGACAACGGACGTATTCTTGGAGCTTTCCCCCCAGCACTTCATATTTAAATTGGGACTACGGACGTATTCCGGGAGCTTCCCCCCCTGTACTGCATATTTAAATTGGGACTACGGATGTATTCCGGGAGCTTTCTCCCTGTACTGCATATTTAAATTGGGACTACAGACGTATTCCAGGAGATTTCTCCCTGTACTGCATATTTAAATTGAGACTAAGGACGTATTTCGGGAGCTTTCCCCTTGTACTGCATATTTACTTTGGGACTAAAGACGTATTCCGGAAGATACCTTAGTACTGCATATTTATTTTAGGACTACAGACGTATTCCAAGAGATCCCTCTGTACTACATGACAAATTCTGAGCTACGAACGGAGTTCCAATAGATTTATCTTGAAGAGATTATGATCGAAAGATATATATTTGAAAGGTATAGCTGAAAAGCATTTATCTTGAAGAAAACTATGTCTTAAGGACTTTTATTTCAAAGGTATATTTGAAAAGCATTTGTCTTGCAGAAAAAGATATTTGAAAGGCATTTATCGGGGAGGTATATTTGAAAACCATTTATTTTGAAGGAACTATGTTTTGAAAATTTCTAAAATATATTCGGGGAAAGTATATATATATATATATATATATACTTTCCCCGAATATATTTTAGAAATTTTCAAAACATAGTTCCTTCAAAATAAATGGTTTTCAAATATACCTCCCCGATAAATGCCTTTCAAATATCTTTTTCTGCAAGACAAATGCTTTTCAAATATACCTTTGAAATAAAAGTCCTTAAGACATAGTTTTCTTCAAGATAAATGCTTTTCAGCTATACCTTTCAAATATATATCTTTCGATCATAATCTCTTCAAGATAAATCTATTGGAACTCCGTTCGTAGCTCNTATATATATATATATATATATATATATTCAGGGAAAGTATATTTCAAAGAAAATTTTCTATTTGAAATGATTATATTCAAATCTTTCAATATAAACTTACGGGTGAAGGTTTACACTCAAAGTATTTTCCAAAAACACTTGGGGTTGTTGGCTAAGGCATGACGTGGAAACTGTTGCAGTGCTGAATTGTTATTGTTCTTGCTGTATTGTGGGTTCTGGTTTTCGGGTTGTGTTCCCGTCCCCCCTTCTGTGTATTACCGTGATCTTTCGTTGTATTTTACTGCATTTTCCTTTCCGCTTGAACTTGTAATGTGTTAATCACATTGTGTAGTCATTAAATAGACGTCATTTTCTGTTCTTCCCATATTTATGTCTGTTTGATTTATTAGACCAGTGGGTGTCCTGATTAGTCCTCGTCACTACTTCACCGAGGTTGTTCATGATACTTACTAGGCACCCCTGTGGTGTGCTCATTCTACACTTCTGCATATATTTTGTGCAGATCCCAGGTTTTGCATAGCGGTTGATCGATAGCTAGCAGCGCGGTTGCTGTTGTGGAGACTCAATGTAAAAACTGCTCTAGCGTTCGCGGTTTCGGAGTCACCCTCTTATGTTTTGTTCTAACTGTTCTAATTATTTCGGAACAGTGGTATTTTTAGGAATTTTTCTTGTAATCTCTTTAAAGCTTATGACTTGTACTTACCGGGTTTTGGGAAAAGTGTAAAGTGTTAACATTTATTTCAAAAAGCACTTAATCGATTCTTGTACTTTAATTTGATGTTTGTTAATAATAGGCTTACCTAGTCCTTAAGACTAGGTGCCGTCACGATACCCAACGGAGAGAAAATTGGGTCGTGACAAGTTGGTATCAGAGCTCTAGGTTCATAGGTGCTAGCGTGGTGGAATTAGGTGCTAGCATAGGTTCATAGTGTGGTGGACCATCGTAGTATTATTAAGGGGCGAATTTCAGATTTTAGCCGTCCGAAGGCCTTTTCACCCGAGAAGTCCATTTTAGAGTACCGGGTTGTCGTCTTTTAGGTAAGTATCTTTCCTAACCTTGTGTGGGGGAATTACCCTTTAGGATTTAAGTCTTCTATGCTGATTGTAGCCCGGGTACGCGAGGTGACGAGTGCGTACTCGGACTTATTTGCAAATATGTTGGCCTTTTAGGGTTCTTAGGTCCTTATACGCCTGTGTATGAAGTTGTAATTGCTATGATTGCGTTCTTGATTGCTAATTTCACCCTTTACTGCTTAAATTAGAATTACTTGCTTTTAGATTTCCCTGGTTGATTATTTGATCTTAATTGACTTAGCTGAAGATTTTACCTCTTCTATCACTATGTTATATTTTTCTTCATAAACTGCCTACTTAGCTAGAATTTGTATCATCTCGCCCTATAACTGTTTAGCAGTAATTGGAAAATCTATACGTTGGTGTCAAGCATGCCCGTGAGTCGTATATTGTGATTTATATGATTTTCCCTTAAGTGCTACTTAGGTTTAGTTAGATAATTATCCATGTTGATGGTATTTTCTTGGTGTTTCCTATTAGTGAGTATTGGTTCAAGCTGGTTTTTATTCTGTGAAGCTAATTGTTTAAGCGAGATTACTTATAGCTGTTTCCCTTGCCGAGATGATTTTGTTTCTTATTGTTGACTTGAATATTGTGGATTCAATGTTATGTCTTGCTTCTCTCTGGTTAAGCTGTGATGACCCAAAAGGGTCATCTTATGTAAATTTAATTAGGATTGTGTTCCGAGGCCCCGAAAGCCTCTGTAAATCTCACCTCGATATGCGTGCGCAGCCCGAGCGCGTAGCCGGGAAGCCTTTATGTGGAAACTTGATAAAGAGTTGAATTTATGATAATTAATTGAATAAAGTTGACTTTGGTCAACATTTTTGGTGAACAAACCCAGATCTGTGAGCTGACGGTCCCGGAAGGTCTGTAGGAAAATATGGGACTTGGGCGTATGCCGGGAATCGAATTCCGAGGACCCAAGTCCGAGAAATGAATTTTTAAAGAAAATTATTTTCTGTAAATAATAAAGGCTTACGAAAATGAACCTTGATGTGAAACCTGTGCTGCCGGGCCCGTATTATGGTTCCAAAGCCCGGAGCAGGTTCAATATATGTTATTTAAGTTGTCTGTGAAATTTGGTAAGAAACGGACTTGGTTTGACGGGTTTCGGAATCAAAATGGGAAATTTAGAGTTAATGAAGTTTTGAGGATTTTCATAGAATTTGAAACTTGGTTTGGAATGTGATTTTATGTTACCGAGGTCCAAATGAAATTCCGAGATAGGGAGTAGTTCCGTTATGTCATTCATGACTTGTATGCAAAATTTGGGGTCATTCCGAGTAGTATAGGTCGGTCTGGCGCGTTGTTATAGAATCAAGAACTTAGGAATTCTTAAGTTTGATCCTAGGGGTTTTGAGGGGTGATTATTAGATTTAGCGTTGTTTTTGGTGTTCCGAAGGCTCGAGCGAGTCCGTATTATTAGTTAGGACTTGTTGGTATATTTGGACGGGGGCTCGGGTGGGCCCAGGTGCCTCCCGGACACCACACGAGGCCAAAAACCAGTTGAAGATGCAGATCTGGTGTGACCGCAGGTGCGGTTGCCCAGCCGCAGGTGGGGGACCTCTCCTGCGGTCCCAGCCTCGTAGGTGCGAAGGTTCCGCAGGTGTGGTCCCTTTTCCGCAAGAGCGGAACCGCAGGTGCGGTCTCCAGCTCCGCAGGTGCGACCCCAGCCCCTCTTGCCTAATTCCGCAGGTGCGAGCCCCAGCTCGCAGGTACGGTCCTCGAGCCGCAGGTGCGGAACCCCTGTAGGCCAGGCAGTAATATTTCATTTAAAACACGGGATTGAGTCATTTCTTCCATTTTTCCATCTTCTTCCTTGTGTTATTTGAGAGCTTCCAAGAGGGCCTTCAACCTAATACTTGAGGTAAGTAAATTCCCTATCTAACGCTAGTTTCAAACATTAATTCCTTGTTAAATTCCCTACTAAATTATCCAAAATCATGGAATTATGTAGTAATTTTAGGGCTCTTGAGGATTTTGTGATTTTCCGTTTTAGGCCATGAATTCAAGTATAAATCACACATTAATGATCCTTAGGCTATGGGTGAGTGATCCCTTCGAGAATTTTCGGAATTTGAACTTGCGGGACCGGGGTTGAAATTTGGGAATTCTTCAAGAATAGCGATTTTATTGAATAACTAGGATAATTTCCCGTATTGTTCATGCATTGATATTATTGTATACCTTTTGGCTAGTTGCGAGTCCTCGGGTGTAGAGTTCGTAGTTTCGGGCGCAATTGTGGTCCGAGGGGTAGATTCGACACGAGGTGAGTCTCCTTTCTAACCTTGTAAGAGGGAATTGTCCCCATAGGTGATGTATATGCTATGTGTAAATTGTTTGGGGGCTACGTATGCGCCAAGTGACGAGAGTCCGTACGTAGCAGCTATTATTGTTATGTCCGGGTAGTTAGGCCCACATCATGCCTTGTATGTTTTCTCGTAATGCCTTATATTCCTTTTTTGTAATGCCTGATATGTTTCCTTGTAATGCTTTAGGTGATTTATTGTGACGCCATATGTACTATGAGATTATGTTTTGTATAGTGTTGTTCCTCTGTGGATTTATGGAAAATCGTTGAATGGCAAGGAATTTGTTATGTAAAGTAAGTATTGTAAGCTATGGGATTGGGCCGTACGCCACGACAGTGTTGAGGAATATTTGAAATATATGGGATCAGGCCGTACGCCACGGCAGTGTTAAGAAATAATTGTGATATACATACGGGATCGGGCCGTACACCACGGCGAGTTTAGAAGGTACCTTATGGGAGCGGGTCGTACGCCACGGCGGATCTAAGAATTTGTTATTATTGTTCGTTCGGTGGTCTTACCCTTGAAAGTGCTTTATTGTTTAGTTCAGCAATTGTTTGGATTTCTGCTCTTGATATATATACTTGTCGCTTATTTCCCTGACATGCCTACTGTATTTCATTATATTCTATCATATGTTATTACTGTTGGACCTTAGTGAGTATGGAGTCGACCTCTCGTCACTACTTCTTCGAGTTTAGGCGGGATACTCACTAGGTACATATTTATTTAATATGTACTCATGTTGCACTTTCTTTTCTTTTATGTACTTGACTGTACAGGTCCGGAGGCTGGTACGTCTGATTATCAGGCCGGTGCTTGATATTGATAGCGTGGTCATACTTCACGGTGAGCTGCTTTCCCGGCGACTTCCTAGCAGCACCCTGGAGCTCTTTTGTTATATTCTCTGTCCATTTTATTCCGACCGAGACTCTGTATATATTGTAGTCATTGTATATTCAGTAGTTGCCGTTGACACTAGTTCCTGGCACACACGTAGTTTGTATTTTGGGTTTGGGCTGTGTATCTATATATGTGCTTCGGTTTGGCCCTGTGCCTTCTTATTTTTATTATATTTGTTTTGGTCGTATTATGCTAGCATTTTGTTAATTGTTTAAAATTGATAATTTCCGACATGTTTAGATCAGACAGGCAAGGGGATGTCATCTAGTGTTTCAGTATTGGCTTGCCTAACCCCGTTGTTGGGCGCCATCGCGACCTGAATTAGGATTTGGGTCGTGACAACGTGGTATCAGAGCACTAGGTTCACGTAAGTCTCACGAGTCACGGGCAGGCCCAGTAGAGTCTTGCGGATCGGTACGGAGACGTCTGTACTTATCTTCAAGAGGCTATGGTGTGTTAGGAAACTTCCCTTTATTCATATCCTGTCGTGCAATCTATGATGTACTCAAACTTATTCTTCTATTCTCTCATAGATGGTGAGGACGCGTGCATCCAATGTTCCTGGTCCGGGAGAGACCGCTGCCCCGGCTGCCCAAGGCCGGCGTAGAGGCAGGGGTAGAGCACCTGCTCGAGGCAGGGGACGAGGGCGTCCCAGAGCTACACCAGTTGCACCACCAGAGGACCCTATTTTGGAGGAGCAGGATGAGGTGCCTCAAGTAGCACCCGCTCTAGTGGATTTCATGATGGGGCCAGGCTTCTAGGAGGTCATGGGCCGTATGTTGAGATTCATGGACACTATGTCTCAGGATGGTTTATTTCCAGCCGACCCTGCTACTTCTCAGGAGGGAGGGGGAGTCCAGACCCCTACCGCTCAGGCCACAGGTCAGGCAGCAGCACGTCATACCCCGGGCACACCCCCCGTGGGAGGGGTTCAGCCCGTAGTAGCAGCCCCAGAACCCAGGCTAGTTGCAGAGGGTGACCAGCAGAAGATGTTGGATAGATGGACCCGACTTCGCCCTCCAGCCTTTGGAGGTGAGCGGGGAGAGGATGCTCAGGATTTTATTGATAGGTGCAGGGACAGACTGCACAACATGAGGATTTTGGAGTCCTATGGAGTGGATTTCACCATATTTCAGTTACAGGGCAGAGCTCGCAGGTGGTGGCAGTCATATATTCTCAGCAGGCCAGCAGATTCTCCTCCTGTCACTTTGGATCAGTTCGCTCAGCTATTTCTAGACAGATACATTCCTCCTTCTGAGAGGGAGGAGCTACGGGGTCAGCTTGAGCGACTAGAGCAGGGGCAGATGTCAGTGACCAATTATGAGGCTAGATTTTCCAAGTTATCTCGCCATGCCCTTATGATATTGCCTACTGATGCCGAGAGGGTACGGCGGTTTGTGGAAGGCTTGCATCCAGGTATTCGGGCCTATATGGATAGAGAGGTAGAGATGGGTACCCCATACCATCTTGTAGTCGAGATAGCTCGACGGATTGAAGGTTACCGTACGAGGAGCAGGGAGCAGGGTCAGCCAGGTCAGCAGGGTCAGCAGGACAAGAGGGCCAGGTTCACAGGTGACTTCAGGGGTGCTCCAGCTAGGGGCAAAGGTCATTTTGGAGGCGGCCAGTTCAGCAGGCCTTCATATTCAGCACCTCCACTACCTCCCAGGGGTATTTCAGCGAGGCCTCAGTTTAGTGCCATGCCAGAGCGCTCTTACCATCCACCAGCCATCCAGGGTGCCCCCAGCAGTTATTCCAGTCATCAGAGATCCTCTAGTTCCTATTTCAGTGCCTTACCAGAGAGTTCACGCCGCCCTCCAGCTATTCAGGGTTCTTCCTCTTTCGGGCAGCGGGCTGTAGCACCAGGAAGTTGTTTTGAGTGTGGGGAGTCGGTCCATACGTGGAGGTATTGTCCCAGGTATCGGGGCAAGGCAGTGCAGCAGAGTTATCAGCCTAGGAGTTCAGCACCAGCAGTCCGGCCACCTCGAGGTGGAGGACAGGTCGGCAGGGGTCGTCCTAGAGGGGGAGGCCATCCAAGAAGAGGTCAGTTAGTTCCTGTTCACTCTGGGGGAGTTAATTCTTCAGGAGCCTCAGCCATATTTTATGCCATTCCGGCCAGATCAGATGCCGTAATCATAGGTATTATCTCAGTATGTGGTAGGGAGGCTTCGGTACTATTTGACCCAGGATCCACGTATTCATATATTTTTGTACTATTTGCTCATTTTCTGGATATCCCTCGTGAGTCCTTGAGTTCTCCTATATATGTGTCCACTCCGGTGGGCGATTCTGTGGTGGTAGACCGAGTTTATCGGTCTTGTGTGGNATGGTCGAGAAGGGTTGTTTGGATTACCTTGCTTATGTGCGGGACACCACCGCCGAGTCTCCTACCATTGATTCAGTGCCTGTTGTTCGAGAGCTTCCGAATGTGTTTCCTTCAGATCTTCCAGGCATGCCTCCAGATCGAGATATGACTTCTGTATTGATTTTGCTCCAGATACTCAGCCTATTTCCATTCCCCCTTATCGTATGGCTCCTAAGGAGCTAAAGGAGTTGAAGGAGCAGCTTGAGGAGTTGTTGGCCAAGGGGTTCACCAGGCCCAGTGTGTCGCCGTGGGGTGCTCCAGTCTTATTTGTCAAGAAGAAGGATGGGTCAATGCGGATGTGCATTGACTATCGCCAGCTAAATAAAGTGACCATCAAGAATAAGTATCCTCTGTCGTGCATCGATTATTTGTTTGATCAGTTGCAGGGTGCTCGTGTGTTTTCTAAGATTGATCTGAGATCGGGTTATCACCAATTGAAGATTCGGGCTTCTGATGTTCCGAAGACTGCATTTCGTACCAGATGGCCATTATGAGTTCTTAGTGATGTCCTTTGGCTTCACCAATGCCCCTGCAACATTTATGGACTTGATGAATAGGGTGTTCAGGACGTTTATCGATCCCTTCGTTATTGTTTTCATTGATGATATACTGATCTACTCACGGAGCCTTGGTGAGCACGAGCAACATTTGAGAGTCGTGCTACAGACCTTGCGAGAGTAGAAGCTATATGCTAAGTTCTCCAAGTGCGAGTTCTGGTTGGAGTCGGTGGCATTTTTTGGGCACGTGGTGTCCGGTGAGGGTATCAAGGTTGATCCACAGAAGATTGAGGCAGTTCAGAGTTGGCCGCGTCCTACTTAAGCTTTAGAGATCAGGAGTTTCCTGGGTTTAGCAGGCTATTATCGTCGATTCGTGGAGAGGTTCTCCTCTATTGCAGCTCCACTGACTATGTTAACTCAGAAGAATGCCCCGACCGGAAATCACCAAATTTCCAATTTCGCCAATTCAAGCCTAATTCTACCACGGACCTCCAAATTACATTTCGAACACACTCCTAAGTCCAAAATCACCTAAAGGAGATATATGAACCATAATAACCCTAATCCAAAATCTCCACTGCACCTTAACTGAAGTTATATCCTTTGACCTCAACCTTCGAACCTGCGGATCTGAAATAGCCACTGGCTCCACATCATAGCTCATCTCACCCTTTAACTGAACCGTGCTGAAGTACAAACCATGGGATGGGTCACCAATATACTTCGGAAGCACCTGCGGTCTCGCACCTGCGGAATTGGGAAAGAGGGGCTGGGGTCGCACCTGCGGAGCTGGAGACCGCACCTACGGTTCCGCTCCTGCGGAAGAGGGACCGCACCTGCGGAACCTTCGCACCTGCGAGGCTGGGACTGTAGGAGCGGTCCCGCACCTGCGGCTGGGAACCCGCACCTGCGGTCACACCAGATCAGGTGCACCAGCTGCATCTTTAGCTGGTTTTTGGCCTTGTGTGGTGTTCGGGAGGCACCTGGGCCCACCCGAGCCCCCGTCCAAATATACCAACAAGTCCTAACTAATAATACGGACTCGCTAGAGCATTTGGAACACCCAAAACAACACTAAATCTAATAATCACCCCTCAAAACCCCTAGGATCAAACTTAAGAATTCCTAAGTTCTTGATTTCTATAACAACGCGCCAGACCGACCTATACTACTCGGAATGACCCCAAATTTCGCAGACAAGTCATGAATGACATAACGGAACTACTCCTGGTCTCGAAATTTCATTCGGACCTTGGTAACATAAAATCACATTCCAAACCAAGTTTTAAATCTTTTTGGTTCTTGAGAATGGTCGCCACTTCTCCCAGGCCCGGGGTCAAAGCGCGTTCGTTGTTGCCTGTATAGCTTTCTAGAGCAATTATTCGCTCCAAGACGCACGACAAGACCTTCGATCTCTCTCTCTCCATAATTGATATGGAAGTTGGAAAACATCAACCACTCAAAGCTGACCTCAAATCAAAGAGTCAAAACTAGCTTTCGAGCTAACCAACCATGGAGCTCGTACTTGCTCAGTGTGCCCCCCTTTTCTTTGAGTGCCCCGCCCGGTTCACTGGGCTGTTGGCTTACCAAGAAGAGTAGGATTTTTGCAGGGAATGATTGGTCCGTCAGAAAAGGAATGTTTTCTTGTCTCTCGTTTCTTTTCTGGAAAAAAAAGAACCTAATGGATCGAACTTGAACTCCGGGTGACTGGATCGCCTCGGCGGGGTCACCAAAACTTCATTAACTCAAAATTTCCCATTTTGATCCGAAACCCGTCAAACCAAGTCTGTTTCTTACCAAATTTCACAGACAACTTAAATAACATATATTGAACCTGCTCCGGGCTCCGGAACCATAATACGGGCAGCACAGGTTTCACATCGAGGTTCATTTTCATAAGCCTTTATTATTTACAGAAAACAATTTTCTTTAAAAATTCATTTCTCGGACTTGGGTCCTCGGAATTCGATTACGGGCATACGCCCAAGTCCCATATTTTCCTACAGACCTTCAGGGACCGTCAGATCACGGATCCGGGTCTGTTCACCAAAAATGTTGACCAAAGTCAATTTTATTCAATTAATTATCATAAATTCAACTCTTTATCAAGTTTCCACATAAAGGCTTCCTGGTTACGCGCCCGGGCTGCGCACGCACATCGAGGTGAGATTGATGGAGGTTTTCGGGGCCTCGGAACACAGTCCTAATTAAATTTACATAAGATGACCCTTTTGGGTCATCACAATCTCCCCCTCTAAAACAAACTTTCGTCCTCGAACGGACGTAGCATCGTACCTGAAATGCTGAATAGTTGTGGATACCTGCTCCGCATGTCCTCCTCGGACACCCAGGTCGCCTCGTCAACTGGTTGGCCCCTCCACTGGACCTTTACGACATAAACTCTCTTAGATCTCAACTAGCGGTCCTGCCTATCAATAATAGCAACTGGATCCTCCTCGAAGCCCAACTTTTCATCTAACTGAATAGTACTGTAATCAACCACATGCGAGAAGTCGGCGTGATACCTCCAAAGCATGGATACGTGAAGGACTGGATGAACTCTTGATAATGCTGGAGGTAAAGCAAGCTCATAAGCAACCTCTCTGATTCGCCTCAATACCTCGAAAGGGCCTATAAACCTGGGACTCAACTTGTATTTATTCCCAAATCACATAATTCCCTTCATCGGCGAAACCTTCAGCATAACCTTATCTCCCTCCATGAATGCTACATCACATGCCCGCTGGTCTGCGTAACTCTTCTGTCTGGACTGTGCTGTGCGGAGCCTCTCCTGAATAATCTTCACCCTCTCCAAAGCATCTCTCACCAGATCTGTTCCATATAGCTTAGCCTCACCAGGGTCAAACCACCCAATCGGAACACGACATCGCCGGTCATATAAAGCCTCGAATGGAGCCATCTCGATGCTACACTGATAGCTATTCTTGTATGCAAACTCCACCAAAGGCAAGAACTGGTCCCACTGACCTCCAAAGTCAATCACACAAGCCCTGAGCATATCCTCCAAAATCTGAGCTGTACGCTCTGACTGGCCATCAGTCTGAGGGTGAAATGTTGAACTGAGGTCTATCTGAGTACCCATCTCGCTGTGCAAAGCTCTCCAGAAGTGCGAAGTGAACTGAGGACATCGATCTGATATAATAGACACCGGCACCCCAAGCAATCGGACAATCTCTCGAATGTAAATCTGAGCCAGCCTTTCTGTCGTATAAGTAGTGGCCACAGGAATGAAATGCGCCGATTTAGTCAATCTATCCACAATGACCCAAACCGCGCCAACCTTCCGCAAAGTCCGAGGCACCCCAACTACGAAGTCCATGGTGATGCGTTCCCATTTCCACTAAGGAATGGGCATCCGCTGAAACAAGCCCCTGGCCTCTGGTGCTCGTACTTAACCTGCTGACAATTAAGACACCTGGCCACATACTGAACAATGTCCTTCTTCATCCGCCTCCACCAGTAATGTTGCTTCAAATCACGATACATCTTCGTCGCTCCTAGATGAATAGAATACCGAGAACTGTACGCCTCTCCTAGAATTCTTTTTCTCAGGCCATCGATATTAGGAACACATAAACGACCCTGGAGCCTCAAAACACCATCCTCACCCAAAGTAACCTCCTTGGTCCTGCCCTGGACCACCGTATCCCAAAGCTCTGCAAGGCATGGATCATCAAACTGCCGAGCCTTAATCTCCCCTAACAATGAAGTCTGAGCAACTACATGAGCCAAAACTCGATGAGGCTCCGAAAGGTCCAATCTCACAAGGTGATTGGCCAAGGACTGGATGTCCAAGGCTAAAGGCCTCTCCTCGGCTGTAAGGTAGGCCAAACTACCCATACTCGCTGCTCTCCTGCTCAAACCATCCGCTACTACATTCGCCTTTCCCGGGTGGTACAAAATAGTAAGATCATAGTCCTTTAACAACTTAAGCCACCTCCGCTGCCTAATGCCGCCATATCTTTAACGCATGAACAATCGCCGCCAACTCGAAGTCGTGTACATGATAATTCTTCTCATGAACCTTCAGGTGTCATGAAGCATAGGCAATAACCCTGCCATCCTGCATCAACACACATCCCAACTCGACGCGTGAAGCGTCGCAATATACAGTATACATCCCTGACTCAGAAGGTAATCATAGAACTGGTGCGGAAGTCAATGCTGCCTTGAGCTTATGAAAGCTTGCCTCACAATTGTCTGACCATCGAACCGGGGCATTCTTCTGAGTTAACCTAGTCAGTGGAGCTGCAATAGAGGAGAACCCCTCCACGAATCGACGATAATAACCTGCTAAACCCAGGAAACTCCTGATCTATGAAGCTGAAGTAGGACGCGGCCAACTCTGAACTGCCTCAATCTTCTGTGGATCAACCTTGATACCCTCATCGGACACCACGTGCCCCAAAAATGCCATCGACTCCAACCAGAACTCGCACTTGGAGAACTTAGCATATAGCTTCTACTCTCGCAAGGTCTGAAGCACGACTCTCAAATGTTGCTCGTGCTCACCAAGGCTCCGTGAGTAGATCAGTATATCATCAATGAAAACAATAACGAAGGGATCGATAAACGTCCTGAACACCCTATTCATCAAGTCCATAAATGTTGTTGGGGCATTGGTCAAGCCAAAGGACTTCAGGGACCTCCAAATTACTAAACGGATCCGGATCCGTGATCTGACGGTCCCGGAAGGTCCGTAGGAAAATATGGGACTTGGGCGTATGCCCGTAATCGAATTCCGAGGACCCAAGTCCGAGAAATGAATTTTTAAAGAAAATTGTTTTATGTAAATAATAAAGGCTTATGAAAATGAACCTCGATGTGAAACCTGTGCTTCCCGTATTATGGTTCCGGAGCCCGGAGCAGGCTCAATATATGTTATTTAAGTTGTCTGTGAAATTTGGTAAGAAACAGACTTGGTTTGACGGGTTTCGGATCAAAATGAGAAATTTTGAGTAAATGAAGTTTTGAGGATTTTCATAGAATTTGAAACTTGGTTTGGAATGTGATTTTATGTTACCAAGGTCCGAATGAAATTCCGAGACCGGGAGTAGTTCCGTTATGTCATTCATGACTTGTCTGCGAAATTTGGGGTCATTCCGAGTAGTATAGGTCGGTCTGGCGCGTTGTTATAGAAATCAAGAACTTAGGAATTCTTAAGTTTGATCCTAGGGGTTTTGAGGGGTGATTATTAGATTTAGTGTTGTTTTGGGTGTTCCAAATGCTCTAGCGAGTCCGTATTATTAGTTAGGACTTGTTGGTATATTTGGACGGGGGCTCGGGTGGGCCCAGGTGCCTCCCGGACACCACACAAGGACAAAAACCAGCTAAAGATGCAGCTGGTGCACCTGATCTGGTGTGACCGCAGGTGCGGGTTCCCAGCCGCAGGTGCGGGACCGCTCCTACAGTCCCAGCCTCGCAGGTGCGAAGGTTCCGCAGGTGCGGTCTCTCTTCCGCAGGAGCGGAACCGTAGGTGCGGTCTCCAGCTCCGCAGGTGCGACCCCAGCCCCTCTTGCCCAATTCCGCAGGTGCGAGACCGCAGGTGCTTCCGAAGTATATTGGTGACCCATCCCATGGTTTGGACTTCAGCACGGTTCAGTTAAAGGGTGAGATGAGCTATGATGTGGAGCCAGTGGCTATTTCAGATCCGCAGGTTCGAAGGTTGAGGTCAAAGGATATAACTTCAGTTAAGGTGCAGTGGAGATTTTGGATTAGGGTTATTATGGTTCATATATCTCCTTTAGGTGATTTTGGACTTAGGAGTGTGTTCGAAATGTAATTTGGAGGTCCGTGGTAGAATTAGGCTTGAATTGGCGAAATTGGAAATTTGGTGATTTCCGGTCGGCAGTGAAAAATTAGATATTGGGGTCGGAATGGAATTTCGGAAGTTGGAATAGGTTTGTAGTGTCATTTGTGACGTGTGTGCAAAGATTCAGGTCATTCGGACGTGGTTTGATTGGTTTTGACATCGTTGGCGAATTTTGGAAGTGTTCGTAGTGTCATTTGTGACGTGTGTGAAAAAATTCAAGTCATTCGGACATGGTTTGATTGGTTTCGGCATCGTTGCAGAATAATTGAAGTTTAGAAATCCCTAGGCTTGAATTCGGGGTTAAATCGGTGTTTTGATATTGTTTTGGGTATTCCGAAGGTTCGACTAAGTTCATGTATTGATATGTGACCTATTGGTGTTGTTAGTTGAGGTCCCGAGGGCCTCAGGATGATTCAGATGGCTAACGCGAATTTTGGGAATGGAAGAAAGCAGCTGGTGCTGCTGTTTTGGGTGTTCCACACCTGCGGAAAGGGGAGTGCAAGTGCGGTGGTCGCTGGTGCGGTGAAGGACCGCATATGCGAAAGGGGGCGCAAAAGTGGAAGGTAGGAACACATCTGCGGGACCTTAGGTGGGAATATGCGGTCGCAGATGCGGGGTCTGGGTGCATTAGTGAAATCCTCACCTGCGATGAGATTTCCGCATGTGCGGCATCACAGATGTGACTATGTGATCGCAAGTGCGGAAATGCTGGGCAAAAAGTATAAATTGTGGACTTCACGAATTTTGGGCATTTCATCACATTTCTCACTCGATTTCTGGAGCTTTTGGAGGGTTTTGAAGAGGGAATTAAGGGGGAACTCGTTGAGGTAAGTTTTTTGAACTTAATACTTGTATCTATGATGAATTTAAGTTGTTTAAGCATGAAAATTGTAGAAAATTAGGGCTTGAAATTGGAGAGTTTAATTTGAGGAATTGTGGGGTCAAACGAGGTCACATTTTGGTAAATTTGGTATGAATGTACTCGTGAGTGAAAGAGGTTTCTAGTTTTGTAATTTTTGTTAGATTCCGAGATATGGGCCCGGGGGTCGGGTTTGTCCAATTTCGGAATTTGTGGTTTAATTTGATAATTTGTATGTGGGCTTCGTTCCTTTAGCATATATTAATAATAATATACTGATTTTGTATAGATTCAGGGCGATTTGTGGCCGAGTGGAGCGTCCAGGGCATTGCAGAGTAGAGTTTTGTCCAGTTTGAGGTAAGTAACGATTGTAAATCTAGACCTGAGGTTATGAAACCCCGGAATTTTGTACTATTTCACTATGTTGAGGTGACGCACATGCTAGGTGACGGGCGTGTGGGCGCGCACCGTCAGGGATTGTGACTTGGTCCGTCCCGTAGCAACTATATAGTTGCATATTTTGATTAAAGATGTATAATTGCTATATGATTTAGAAAAAATTCTTATAACTTGGGTTGAACGCCATGTTTGGGGCCCTGTGCCTGTACTGTTTGAACCCTCAGGGGTATTTTATACTATCCTCACACTGTTTTGATTTGAATCATATCCCCAGTCATGATCTTGTTTACTGGTTAATTCAATTTCATTACTCTATTTTAAAGTATATGAAAGTTGTTTTGGGCTGAGTCCCTTGATTTTACTGAGACGCCCGAGTGGCTTGTGAGGCTGATGACTGAGTGAGGCCGAGGGCCTGATTCTGAGGATATGTATGGATCGGGATGCACGCCATAGCAATATATGGATCGGGCTGCACGCTGCAGCAATATTTGGATCAGGCTACAGCCCGCAACAGCATTGGATCGGGCTTCATGCCGCAGCAATGTGGCGCTTGGGCTGTAGGAGCTCTCTGGAGTCTGTACACCCCAGTGAGCTCAGGTACTTACTGATTGTTAGTGTTAAGTGACGAGTGACCAGTGATTGGGAGGCATGAGTGACTGGGAGGATTTTCCGAGGGGCTGTTCATGAGTGGTATTTTTGTCCGAGGGGCTTGGTAATGAAATCATTATTTTCACTCTATTTTATTATTGAGCCTCTATTGAAAATGTTGAAGATATTCGTACATGTTCCATTGAAACTGGAGTTTTAAGTTATATTTTAACTTGAACACTAATTTGATACCTGTGGTTTCACTGAGACTTTATAATTTCGAACTTTCTGTGATTTTACTGCTCGTCACTGCACTCAGCCTTTATTTATAGTTGTTACTTACTGAGTTGGCATACTCACGTTACTCCCTGCACCTTGTGTGCAGATCCAGGTACCTCAGGTCCCGATTGGGGGTATTAACCATTTCGGTGCGGTGCCTCAGTCGGAGATTGCGAGGTAGTTGCCTGGATATCGCAACCTCGTCTTATCTTTCCTTATCTTTCCTTAGTATATTTTTATTATCTCCAGACAATTGTTATCTTATTATATTTCAGACATTGTAGTAGTTTTGGCTCGTGACTTAGTGACACACGGTATGGGGATTTTAATTCTGTATTTTGGGTTATTGATTTAACATTTTAATTAGAAATTTTGTGGGGAAAAGATTAATGTTATTTAAATGTTTTATGAAAACCGAGTTGTTTGAAATTTGTGCATCTTGCCTAGTTTCACGATAGGCGCCTTCATGACTGGGGTGATTTGGGGTCGTGACATATGCATTTTTCACCGTTTATCACCTCCATACTAGGAACTTCCTATACCAAAGAAACATACTCCATTCAAACTTTTGTCACTTCTGTTCTGACCTAACGGAAGACACACACCACATTTTCTTTACATGTATAAACTCCTACCACTTATGCCCTTTCTTTAATATACCCATACCTCAACAACACAACCTTGGCACTTGATTCAAGAAAATGTGTAAAAAAGACACCACCATCAACACACAATACTCCACCCTCCTGCCATTCCTCCTCTAGAACATATGGATTACCAGGAAGTCCAACATGTTCAACAATACAACTGTTACTACTTTCCCAAAAAAATCATCTTGCAAGTATCAGAATTCATATCACTCACTCTGAATACAACTCTAGTTCAAACAAAATGGCTACCACCACCTCCAATGCTTTAAAAGATCAATGTTAATGATTCTTTTGATTCAAATAGCCAAACCAGTTGTATTGGGGGACTGATCAGAGCACACAATAGCTCATGGCTCGTGGGATTCGCACAGAGTGTGATTGCAACATCAACCTTACATGTTGAGCCGTTTGCCCTATTACCAGGGCTGAAACTTGCTTTCAAGAAGAATCTCTTTTCAATTATAGTGGAAACAGATCTCGTATATTATGCAATTTATTTATTATTAAGCAACATCGATAATCACATCTTTTTACTTCTTGCAGTTTTCTTCTTGATGTTGTTGGACTGGATTCAATAACTCACATATATCAGGAAGACAACTATGTGGCTGACGCTCTAGCAAAATATGGACGAACCATGCAACTAGCAAGAACGGAGGGTGACAACACAATATTCTGGAAAACACCTCCGGGCTTTGTTTTAAATGCTTTTAATAAAGGCAGATCGGAAAGAGTCGCTATGAGATCTCTCCCCTTACTATGTAATAACTAAATCTTATTCTTTCTTTTAATTATGAAGTATTTCCTTTCCTTAGCAAAAAAAAAAAAAAGAATATGGATCTTATTGTACAAACTTAGAGTTTATTACTATAGTTTGTTGATTCTTTATTAAAGAACAAACTTTTATCTAAATTTATATTTAATGTGCTTCTAATATCATAATTAACAGTGAGTATTTTCAAATAAATTTTGGAAAACTTAAGATATAGACTTTAGATCTGGACTAGGAATTTTATAGCCTATGATATAAACAATTCGACTAGACTAATTTATATGATTTATCAATAGGATAAGGATATATACAGGACCATAAGCACCACTAATAGACTCCTGATAATTTTAATGGAAAGGATTGTTCAAATATCATTGGTGATTAAATTACCAGTGGTGTTTCGATGGCAAAGACCTATTGAAATTAATTTTCGATAGAAAGAAAATGCCTGCAGAAATTTTTTGTGGACTTCTATTCGGCCCTACGCCTTATGGCTTGAGGAGATTAATATAGTTGAGTTGCAAGCATCCTGAGATTTAACTGCTAGAAAGTTTTAAGCAACATCTCATTTTTCGTTCTTGTCCTAGCTGAAGGAGGGTAAATTTAAGAATCAATTTTTTCTGACTTAGTTGTTGTCTGAGCCCTTGAGATTTTACATATCAGCTTCAGAAGATTCAATTGGATAGCTTCTTCAATAATTCCAATTCCTGGAAAGCCTAGAAGTACTCTTCCTCTGGTGTTAGATAGCGTTGGTGCAAGATCTAAATGTTGAGTTTTGGTGTATATTTTGACGGTTTCTTGTCAGTAAATATGTTTGGTGAAATTTTGACGATTTTACCTATTGGCACATTATTACTTTTGTTTCAACACACAAAGTATTTTGATAATTTAAAAATAAAATTGTGTAGACTACCATCCATTGTAAGTTTTACTACATTCGGTTCACTTTAAGTGATTTTTTGGCATTTTTGTGTGGTCCACTGTTACGACCCAATTTTTCTTATAGGCCGTGATGGCCCAACGTAGCCGGTAGGAAAGCCAACAGTGAACTAGCCATGTATTTATTCTATTTAACATTTTATAAATGGTTGACTTTTAATTATTAAATAAGTAAGAGGTGAGAAATTTAATATAATAAAGTGTAAGAAATTATAAGGACGAGTGTGGTAAAATAATTACTCAAAAATCATTGAATGTGTAGTAATATAATTCCAAGACCTAGTGTCATAAGTGTATGAACCACTAGTAGAATATATAAGGCACTAAACTACTGTCTGAAGATGAGTAGACAAAATGTAAATAAAAAAAAGAGACATCGGGTGTTGCAGAACAGACTCGGAGGCATCTCACCACTAAGTCTCAGAGTATCAAGTGCGCGCCGGGATGACTACCAAATTCACCTGCCTCAAATCCTGCACGTTAGTGCAGAAGTGCGCGTGAGTACATAAATAACATGTACTCAATAAGTATCCAGTCTAACCTCGAAGAAGTAGTGACGAGGGGTCGACATTGACACTTACTATGGGCCAATAATAAAATGCAGGGATTATAAACAGGTATGGAACATGACAATAATAATAATAATAATAATAATAACAACAACAACAACAACAACATAATAACAAGCAATGAATAAATGGTTCCTTAACTAATCTAAATTGGAAAATTTCAACCTTAAAATCCCTAATCTCAACTCTACTTAAGACAATTAATATGCATGATCAACATAACAGTACAATCAAAGCATGATGTAGATCTAAAACTACCCGAACATTTCATTGAATATGGCTACACACGGACTCTCGTCACCTAGTGTAGCATGATGTAGATCTAAGACTACCCAGACAATTTCATGGAATATAGCTACGCACGGATTCTCGTCACCAAGTGCGTACGTAGCTCCCCACACAAGTAATTTACAACAAAATAGATCTAAGGGGACGAGTTCCCTCTTACAAGGTTAGGCAAGAGACTTACCTCGTTCTCAAGCTCACTTCCGGTCCATAAATACGCTTTAAATCCTCAACTTGGTGCCTAACAACTCGAAACTAGTCAAATATTATATAAATAAGTCAATATATACTCAAATGTTTATAATTTAACTATTAGGGTTACCCAACCCCAATTGGAAGATTCTTAAAATTCACCCCAAGGACCATATGCCCGGATTCCGAAAACTTTGGAACATAATTGTTAACCATAACCTCACGAACTCAAATATATCATTTTCACCCAATTTCACAATCGTTTTTGTGGTTAAATCCCATTTTTATATAAAACATAGGTTTTTCAACTAAACCCATAATTTTCAAATTTTTACATGTTAAAATCTACCCGTATTCTAAATATTTAACTTACATTGGATAGAAATTACATACCTTCAATAGCTAGGTAAAAACCTCTCTCTAAGAAGTTGCAAAATCGCCCAAAAAGTGAAATAAATGAACCTAAATGGCCCGAGTCCCGTCTTAAATGAACCCTTCTGCCTCCAGGGATTTCCGCTTCTACGGAGAATAGGCTGCAGCTCCGCCTCTGTGGAAAATGCATCGTAGATGCGGCTCTCCCCCAGCTGGCCTACTTCCGCATTTGCGGACAATGGCCCGCTTCTGTGAGCCCGTATCTGCGGCCTTGCCTGCTTCTGTGCTTGCCTGCTTTTCACTTGCGCTTTCGCATGTGCGGTTCTGCCTTGCTTCTACAATCCCTGGGCAGCCCACGCCAGGCCGCTTTTGCGGTCGTTGGCTCACTTTTGCGAGATTGCATCTGCGACTAGCTCCTCGCAGGTGTGATTGCACCAGAAGCTCTACTGCTTCAGCCATTTTCTCCAACTCCAAATGATTTCCGCGCATCGTCTGAATTGCATTCGGGCCCCCCGGGGCCTCGTCCAAACATATCAACAAGTTCAAAATCATAAAATGGACTTTCTCGACCTCATCAAACACGGAAAACATCACCAAAACTAAGAATCACACTCCGAACCAAATCGAATCAACTTATGAACTTGAAGTTCTTCCAACTTGCTCTGAACACGCCAAATCATACTTAAACTCCTAAGAATGACACCAAATTTTGCATGCAAGTCTTAAATCACCATACAGAACTATTCCCGTGACCGGAATCCCAAGAGGACTTTGATAACACCAAAACTTACTCAAAACCAAATTTAAAATTTTTTTAAACCATCAATGCGCCAACTTTCAACTTTATGCGCCAAAATGCTCCTGGGTTTTCCAAAATCCGATACGAACATACCTCCAAGTCCAAAATCATCATACGAACCTATGGGAGCCTCAAATCTCGATTCTGAGGTCGTTTACTAGAGATGTTGACCCAGGTCAAACTTAACCCTTTAAAGCCAATATTAAGGAACTAAGTGTTCCGATTTCAACTCGAACCCTTCCAAACCCGAATTGACCATCCCCGCAAGTCATAAAACAGTAAAAGAACATATGAGGCTTCTTATTTAGGGGAACGGGGATATAGAAAGCAAAATGACCGGTCGGGTCGTTACATTCTCCACCTCTTAAACAAACGTTCGTCCTCGAACGGGTCAAGAATCATACCTGGAGTGTTGAATAAGTGTGGATATTTTCTCTATATGTCCTCCTCGGCCTCCCAAGTCGCCTTCTCAACTGGTTGGACCCTCCACTGGACTTTTACCGTAGAAATCTTCTTGGACCTCAACTGGCGAACCTGCCTGTCAACAATGGCAACTGGCTCCTCCTCAAAACCCAGGCTCTCATCTAGCTGAACCGTGTTGAAGTCTAACACATGAGGCTTGTCGGCATGATACCCACAGAGGATAGACCCGTGGAAAATAGGATGAACTCCCGATAGACTGGGATGCAAATCAAGCTCATAAGCAACCTCTTCAACTCGTCTTAACACCTCAAATGGACTTATAAACATTAGGCTCAACTTGACCTTCTTCCCGAACATCATGATTCCCTTCATCGACGAGACTTTCAAGAGAACCTTCTTACCATAAATGATAAATCACGTGCGTGCTGATCCGCATAACTCTTCTGTATGGACTGTGCTATGCGAAGTCTCTCCTGAATTAACTTTACCTTTTCCAAGGCATACTTCACTAAATCAGTACCATATAACTTAGCCTCGCCGGACTCAAGCCATTTGATGAGCGAACGACATTGCCGACCATATAAAACCTCAAATGGAGCCATTTTGATGTTGGATTGATAAATGTTGTTGTAAGCAAACTCGGCCAAAGGCATGAATCAATCCCACAGCCCTCTGAAGTCAATCACACATGCTCTGAGCATATCCTTCAAGATCTGAACCATCCGCTCCGACTGCCCGTTGGTCTGCGAATAAAAGGTTGTGTTGAGATCTACACGGGTCCCCAACTCACTCTGTACTGCCCTCCAGAAATGCAAAGTAAACTGAGGCCTCTGTGTGATATAATGAAAAGAGGGACACCATGCAACCGAACAATCTCCTGAATGTAAATTTGGGCCAATATCTCTGAAGAATATGTGGTCACCAATGGAATGAAGTGTGCCGACATGGTCAACCTGTTGACAATGTCCCAAACTACATCAAACTTCCGCAAGGTCCGCGGCAACCCAACTACGAAATCTATAGTAATGCGCTCCCATTTCCACACAAGTATAACCATCTGCTAGAGTAGGCCACGTGGCCTCTGATGCGCGTACTTAACCTGCTGGAAATTAGGGCACCTCACTACATACTCAACTATATGCTTCTTCATCAATCGCCACCAATAATGCTGCCTTAAGTCGCAATAAATCTTTGTAGCACCTGGATGAATAGAATACCGAGAACAGTGTGCCTTATCTAGAATCTTTCCCTTATTACATAAACATCAAGGACACATAGACGACCCTGGAGTCGCAGAACACCATCATCACCGATAGTAACCTCATTGGAACCACCTTATAGTACCGTCTCTCTAAGAACCAATAAGTGCGGATCGTCGTACTGGCGAGCCTTGATCTGCTCGAATAGTGAAGACTAGGCGACGACACATGCAAGAACTCAGTTGGGCTCTAAAATATCCAACCTCACAAGTTTGTTATCCAAGGACTGTATGTCCAAAGATAATGGCCTCTCCTCTGCTAAAATGAAGGCGAAACTACCCATACTCTCTGTCTTTCTGCTCAAGGCATCCACAACCACATTCGCCTTGCCCAGATGATAAGATGCTAATATCATAATATTTAAGTAACTCAAGCCACCTGCGCTGCCTCAAATTTAGATCCCTCTACTTGAATAAATGTTGCAAGCTACGATGACCGGTGTAAACCTCACAAGACACCCCATAAAGATAATGTCTCCAGATCTTAAGAGCATGAACTTATCACAACTAACTTCAGATCGTACACGGGGTAATTCTTCTCGTGGGGCTCCAGCTGACGTGAAGCATATGTAATAACTTGCCCCTCCTGCATCAATACACAACCCAACCAACGCGCGAAGCATCACAATACACAGTATACATTCCTGAATGGGAAGGAAACACTAATACCAGTGCTGAAGTCAAGGCGGTCTTGAGATTATGAAAGCTCGCCTCGCAATCGCCGGACCATCAAAATGAAGCACCCTTCTGGGTCATTCTAGTAAAAGGTGCACCAATAGATGAGAATCCATCCACAAACCAACGATAATAACCTTCTAACCCCTAGAAGCTCCTGATCGGCATGTTAGTCAAACAAAAGGACATCACTAGAAACTCATAGTCCCATATCTAGTCCGAAAATTCTTCTTCGGAACATTCGAATCACGAATCTTCAATTGATAGTACCCCGATCTCAAGTCAATTTTAGAGAACACCCTGGAACCCTGCAACTGGTCAAATAAATCATCAAGACACGATAATAGGTACTTGTTCTTAATGGTAACTTTGTTCAACTGGTAGTAATAAATGCACATCCACATAGTCCCGCCTTTCTTCTTCACGAATAACACTTGTGCACCCCAAGGAGATACACTCGGTCTAACGAACCCCTTTGCTATCAACTCCTCAAGTTGTTCCTTATATTTCCTTGGAGCCATGTGGTACGATAGAATAGAGATAGGCTGAGTACCTAGAGCAAAATCAATACAGAAATCGATATCACGATCTGCTGGCATGGATGGTAGTTCAGAAGGAAACACATCAGAAAACTCCCGGACCACGGGCACTGAATAAATCGGTGTAGTCTCTATAGTAGTATCCCGAACATAGACTAGATAAGCCAAACAACCTGAATAGATATATTGACAAACAAACCCTTCCACTCCAATCTAGGCAGCTCTGGCATTACCAAGGTAACAATCTTGGCATGGTAATCGAGGATGGCGTGATATTGAGATAACTTGTCCACGCCCAGGATGATCTCAATGTCGGTCATATCGAGAACCAAAAGATCCCTAGACTCATAACCGCATAAAGTAACAATGCATGAGCGATAGATCCGACCCAATACAACAAAATCGCCCATCAATGTGGACACATATATATACGTATCCAAGGACTCACGAGGAACACCTAAGAAATAAGCAAACAGAGATAAAACATATGAATATGTAGACCTTGGATCAAATAGTACCGAAGCATCCCTACCTCAAATAGAGATAATACTTATGATCATGGCATCTGAGGCCACTACATCTGGTCTGGCCAGAAAAGCATAGAATCTAGCTGGAGAGCCACCTGACTGGCCCCACATCTCTGGCCTCCACCTCTAGGACGACCCCTACCCAAATGCCCTCCGCCTATGGGCGGCCGAACGACTGGTGCGGCAGCTGGTGCTGTAGTTATTGGGTGATGACCCTGCTGTACTGCCTTGCCCTAAAGTCTGCGACAAAACCTCTTCGTGTGGCCAAGATCCCTGCACTCGTAACAACCCCTCAGAATGGTGAACTTCTGACTTGAAGTCTGACCCTTATGGCCTGAATACCCATTGGAGGAACCCTGAATAGCTGGTGGGTGAGTAGGAACTCTCTAGCATGGCACTGAAAAAGGGACGCACTAGAGCACCCCGAGAAGGCGACGGTGCTGAATATGTGGGCCTGCTAGGCCGACCTCTACCAAACTGACATCTTCCCCCAGACAGATCACCACTGAACCCTCCAAAATAATGAAATTGGTTTTACAGCGGCATCTGCTCTCGGCACTACTGATGAACAACCTTTGATCCTCCGAGCTATTTCCACAACTAGTTCGTAAGAAGTGCCCATCTCAACCTCTCAGGCCATCGTGACCTGGATACCATAGTGCAAACCTGCAACAAACCTCCGCACTCTCTATGCATCTGTAGGAAGTATCATAAGTGCATGGTGAGACAACTCAGAGAACCTCGCCTCATAGTTGATCACTGACATCTGACCCTGTGGAGCCGCTCGAACTGAAACCACAAATCTTCCCTCTGAGAGGGTGGAATATACCTATCCAGAAAGATACGTGTGAACTGGTCCAAAGTCAATGGAGAAGAACTTGTTGGTCTGCCGAGAAGATATGACTGCCACCACCTACGGGCCCTTCCCTCTAGAAAGAAGGTGGTAAATTCCACCCTGTGGGACTCCAATATCCTCATTTTGTGCAGTATGTCCTTGCACCAATCAATAAAGTCCTGGGGTCTTCATGTCTTTACCTCCGAAGACAGGAGGGTGTATCTTGGCCATCTGTCTAATAGCTTCTACAGCTCGCCGCCCGCAACTGGTCTAGGCTCAGGTATAGCTGCTGCAACTGGCTGGGCTTCGTCTACGGGTAGTGCGCCAGGGGTCTGATATACGGCAGCTGCACGCCCAGGAGCTTGAGCGGTAAGGGTATGTGCTCCCCCTCGCGTATGAGATGTGGCTAGGTCTGATGGAAATAAACCAACTAGAGTCATAGAATCCATGAACTGCAGCACATAAATCGAGATTTTGGTTCTTTCTTCATATTTTAAGATGTGGGACACATATTTAGGTGATTCTTGAAGAACATTTCATCACAAGGATTGGGTTTTGAGCCATTTGGAGGTCACTAAGCGTGTGACGGCATTTTTGGAGCATCGATGGGCTTGCTCAGTATTGTAATTTGCTTGTTTGAGGTAAGTGTCTTGCCTAACTTTGTTGAGGGAATTTTACCTCCTATTTGACTTTATTTGCTACATGCGGGGGTGATACGTATATGATGTGACGAGTGTATATGTATGTGTCGGGGATAATCATGCTCGGGGGTAGATTATGTTATAATAGGGTCTTGTAGAACTACGTGACCTCCTTGATTCATGCCTCACTTGACTTCTGGATATTAAGAACATAATAGGCCTATTATAACTTGATCAAATTTGATGGGATTTTGAGAATACATTGATGTGTCTAATCTGTTCACCCCTATGCGTAATCATTAATACATTGCTACAACCGATCTTTTTCATTCCCTAGACTCTATGCTTGTGTTGTGGATCGTTGTGATAATTTTGGAAGCATTTGAATAATACGGATCTTGAGGGTTGTTGAATCATTGTTGATTTAGAAAGATGTGATTGGGATTTGTCTGAAATATCTGTTAAAACACTCTCCTTGATGTTATTTGTGCTTCATGCCTTGTTTGTCATTGATATTCATATACTTGGTAAGGATGAGTGTAAACCACGAAGGGTGATGTCGTGCCATTGTTTGTACAATATCATGTGAGGGAGAGTGTAAAGCAAGAAGGGTGATGTCGTGCCATATTATTGAGAGTAAAAGAACGAAGGGTGATGCCGTGCCATATCATATATATTGTTATGCTTGTATGTTATCATGAGGTCATGGCATGATGGGTGTTTTCCTGCAGGCGAGGATGAGGGACATGCATTATGTTCTCGTCTTTACCTTGAACTGTTATTGTCATAATTATAGATCTGATGTGATTTGTTGCCATTGTTCTTTCATGATCTCCATCTCAATTGTTGTTGTGTTTCTCATACCTTCTACTTATTTAACTTGCAAATACCATGCCAATTTCCCGCTTTTATAATTATTCTCACGTTGTATCTATTCTGTGACACCTTACTGTAAGACTTTCACCATGCTAGTCATTCATGCCCTCACTTGTTAACTTGTAAAGATCACGTGTTTCCTTCTTGTTTGCTATATTTGTACTTAGGCCTCCACTATGCTACTTAAGTGAAATTGATACTCTTTGTTTTTCCCATTTGGTTGTTATTACTCACGTGTTTTCCGCCTAGTCTTTTATTGTTGCCCACATGTATATCCTCGACCCTTTTTGTTACTTGCGTATTTCCTACATCGTAATTCATGTTATCGTGTTTCTGTCATCTTGTTGGTTCTGTTATACGTATATTTGGAAGGATGAGTTGAACGTACGAAGGGTGTTGCCGTGCTAATTGATTTGTCACATAAATTGATATATATATATATATATATATATATCAATTTATGTGACAAATCAATTAGCACGGCAACACCCTTCGTACGTTCAACTCATCCTTCCAAATATACGTATAACAGAACCAACAAGATGACAGAAACACGATAACATGAATTACNTATATATATATATATATATAATGAGGATGAGATAGAAGCACGAAGGGTGTTACTGTCACGACCCATATTCCCAACCTTAGGGACCGTGATGGTGCCTAACACCACACTTGCTAGGAAAACCAATGTTAGAATTCGATTAACAAATTTCCTTTGATTATTTACTTAAGCATGAATAAATAAATTTAAAGTAAACTTAATTAAAATGATTTCCAATGAAATACTCCAAATATAAAATAATAATCAATTAAATAAAACGAACCACGAACCAAGTATATAAATAACTCTAAGACTACCCCAGGGTCTGGTGTCACAATTCACGAACTACTAAAGAATACTACAAATACTGGGCTGAAGGAAATAGTATAACTGTTCTGAATATATTAAAACAATTTTATAAAAATAGAAGAAGACTCTCGGGATCTGCGAACGCCGACAGATATACCTCGTGTCTCCAACTGAATAGATGGCTGCTCTAGAAATCTCTACTGCTGACTAGTACCTGGATCTTCACAAAAGAGTGCATAGTGTAGTATCAGTACAACCGACCCGATGTACTGAGTAAGTGCCAAGCCTAACCTCGACGAAGTAGTGACGAGGCTACGGCGGGGCTTTAGCAATATAACCTGTGACAATATTATATAAAGTAAGAAAGAAATCTAAACAAATAAATAAATAAATACTACAACAACAATAAAATAACTCAGCTTCCTTTTCCAGGTCTCAACTATAACTAATTCTCAAATAATTTTCAAGTTTCCAAACTTTAACTTTAAATAAGAATAGTGACAAAATAGTAAAATAAACATTTAAGCTTTTCAAATCTTTATTTTTGTTTGAAAATCAGTAAAAATATAAATGTCCTCCCTTATCGCTCCTTGTTGCGGCATGCAACCTGCTCCCACCTGTCCACTCTTATTGCTCCTCCCTAAATATATCACCCTTATTACTCTTGTTGCGGCGTGCAACCCGATCCCACCTGTCCACCCTTATCACTCCTTGTTGCGGCGTGCAACCCGCTTCCACCAAACATATCATATCAATTTATTCATAAATTTCACAATTCAGGCCAAGCCTTTCACAATATTTTTGTCTCAACAATTATAAATAAGAAACTGTATTTTTCTCATAAATTTCATCAATATCCTCTCAACCATGAAACCAACAGGAACATAAATATACATATGATTCATAAAAACAATTCCAAACTGCTCAACCGTTTTATACCACAAGGAAACCAACTAAAACAACCAATACTCTTTCCAAAATAACCACAATAATGTTTAACAACAATGTAATAAGGCCAAATAGTCATAGAAACAATAATGAACAAAGAACAATTAAGACAAGAATCAATTAAGTTGGGAACGGGAAAAGGATCATGCTTAACAGGCAATTTGGTGGTGCATAGATACTCGTCACCTCACCTATACACCACACACATGCATTTCACACAGCGAATAAGTGGGGATTCCTATTCCCTCAAGTCAAAGTTAGACCAAACACTTACCTCAATTTCGTAGGCCACTCACTGCTCAATTACTGCTTTTCCTCTAGAATCTTGTTCTAACTTGTTCGAATCTTATCACAATTAACTTAATATCATTAATTAATGCTAAAGGAACTAACTTTACTGAAAAATATGAATTTCCCTAAGTTTTCTCAAAAAAGTGAAAACTCGACCCTGGGCCTGCTTGGTCTAAACTCGAGGTTCGGACCAAATTACGTTTACCCATTCACCCACGAACCCAAATATACTATTAGTTTTGAAATCCGACCTCAATTTAATATAAAAATTCTTTTTTTTCATAATTCTCTAATTCTACCCAAACCCTCAATTTTTACCATGAAAATTCTTAGTTTTTGCATTAAAAGTGATGAAAAACAGTAAGGAATTGAAAGAACAAAGTTTAGAATTGATTACCTATGACTTGGGGCTGATACTTGGTGAAGAATTTCGCTCTTAGGGCTGTAAACTTCAAAATTTTGGAGAATAAAGGGTTCTGCCTATTTTAAAATTGGGGTTTATAGGGATGGCCAGTCGACATTCGCACCTGCGGGCCAGCAGGTGCGGAAAAAGGATCGCACCTGCGGAAATGACTAACGTAGCTAGGGGTCGCACCTGCGGAGGTTGACCGCTCTTGCGGGACTACACCTGCGGAGAAGGTATCCGCATCTGCGAGGTGGCCGCACCTGCGAACCAGGTGAGCGCACCTGCAGCCCTAGGCTCGCAGGTGCGGGCACACCAGAACTGGTGCACCAACAGTGTTTTTCTCACTTTTAACACTCTGAAACCTACTCGAAACTCACCCGAGCCCTCTGGGCTCTTAACAAATCATGCACGCAAGTCTAGAAACATTATACAGACTTGCTCGTGCGATCAAATTATGAAAATAACTTGCAAAACCATGAATTAAATCTCAAAACTCATCATTTTCCTCAAGAATACTTGTAGTTCATAACTTTTCAACCGGATGTCCGAATCACGTCAAACGAACTCCGTTTTTCACCAAATTTCACATTTATCCTTTAAATATCATAACAAATTTGTACCAGGCTCCGAAACAAAAATACGGGCCCGATACCAATGATTTCAAACGTTATTTCTTTTCTTTAATTCATAAACATTTCAGCAAAACACTTTCTTTAAAAAAATGATTTCTAAGGCTTAGGACCTCGGAATTTATTTTCGGGCATACGCCCGAGTCTTATATTTTACTGCGGACCTTCCGGGATCGTCGGATCACAGATCCGGGTCCGTTTACTAAAAATGTTGACCAAAGTCAACTATAATAAAATTTAAATTCTTGAAATCACTATTTCTCATATTTTCACATAAACGCTTTCCAGTTTCACGCCCGGACTGCTCACGCAAATCGAGGTATTTAAAATTAGTCTTTTTATGGACATTAAGCATGGAACGGAGTCTAAATTTATAAAATGACCCCTTGGGTCATCACAATCTCCGCCTCTAAAACACACGTTCGTCCTCGAACGGACATAGAAAGTTACCTGAATTGGAAAACAAGTGTGGATATCTACTCTGCATGTCCGAGTTGGACTCCCAAGTAGCTGCCTAAATGGGCTGGCCTCTCCAGTGCACTCGAACTGAAGGATAACTCTTAGACCTCTACTGACGAACCAGCCGGTCTAAAATGGCTACCGACTCCTCCTCATAAGTCAAGTCTTTGTCCAATTGGTTAGAGCTGAAATCTAACACGTGGGACGGGTCACCGTGATATATTCGGAGCATAGACACGTGGAATACCGGATGAACTGAGGACAACCCTGGAGGTAACGCAAGTCTATAAGCTACCTCCCCCACTCTATCAAAAATCTCAAACGGCCCGATATACCTAGGTCTCAACTTACCCTTCTTTCCGAACCTCATCACACCCTTCATGGGCGACACACGAAGCAATACTTCCTCTCCAACCATGAATGCCACATCCCGAACCTTACGATCGGCATAACTCTTTTTCCTAGACTGATCTACACAAAGTCTTTTCTGAATAATCTTGACCTTATATAAGGCCTCCTGAACTAAGTCTGTACCCAACAACGGAGCCTCTCCCGGCTCAAACCATCCAACTTGCGATCTGCACCGTCTGCCATATAACGCCTCATAAGGATCCATCTGAATGCTCCACCGATAACCATTATTATAAGCAAACTTTGCTAACGGCAAGAACTGATCCCATGAACCTCCAAAGTCAATAACACAAGCGCGGAGCATATCCTCAAATATCTGAATAGTACGCTCGGATTGCCCGTCAGTCTGAGGGTGAAATGTTGTACTCAACTCTATTCGGGTACCCAACTCACGCTAAACTTCCCTCCAAAAGTGCGAAGTAAACTGCGTACCCCGATCAGAAATGATGGACACGGGCACACCATGAAGGCGAACTATCTCTCGGATATATAACTTAGCCAAACGCTCTAAAGTATAAGTACTTGCCATAGGAATGAAATGTGCTGATATAGTCAGCCTATCCACAATAACCCAAACTGCGTCAAATTTCCTCTGAGTCTGTGGGAGCCCAACAACAAAGTCCATAGTAATACGCTCCCACTTCCACTCAGGAATCTCTATCTGCTGTAGAAAACCACCAGGTCTCTGATGCTCATACTTTACTTGCTGACAATTTAAGCAACAAGCCACATACGCAACAATGTCCTTTTTCATCCTTCTCTACTCATAATGTTGCCTCAAATCTTGGTACATTTTAGCTGCCCCTGGATGAATAGAATACTTAGAACTGTGAGCCTCCTCAAGGATCAACTCACAAAGGACATCAACGTTAGGCAGACATAAACGACCCTGCATCCTCAAACCACCATCATTTCCCATTGTAACCTGCTTGGCATCACCGTGCCGAACTGTGTCCCTACGGACTGCCAAATATGGGTCATCATCCTACCACTCCTGGATACGGTCAATTAGAGAAGATCGAGCGACGGTACAAGCTAGAACATTGTTGGGCAAAATATCCAACCTCACGAACTGATTAGCCAACGTCTGAATGTCTGAAGCTAACGATCTCTCACCAACTGGAATATACGCAAGGCTACCCATACTCACCGCCTTCCACTCAATGCATCGGCCACCACGTTGGCCTTCCCTGGGTGGTACAATATGGTGACATCATAATTTTTTAGTAACTCTAACCATCTCTGCTGCCTCAAATTTGGGTCTTTCTGTTTGAATAAGTACTGGAGGTTGCGATGGTCAGTAAAAACCTCACACGACACGCCATAAATATAATGCCTCAAAATTTTCAAAGCATGAACGATGACTGCCAACTCTAAGTCATGAACAAGGTAATTCTTCTCATGGACTTTCAACTGACGAGACACATAATCACCCCGCCATCCTGCATCAACACTGCTCCAAGGCCAACTCGAGAAGCATCACAATACATCGTGAAAGAACCCGAATATGATGGTAACCCCAACACCGGTGCTGAAGTCAAGGCTGTCTTGAGCTTCTGAAAGCTTGCCTCGCACTCATCTGACCATTTAAATGGGGCACTTCTCTGAGTCAATTTAGTCATTGGAGCTGCTATGGACGAGAACCCCTCCACAAAATGAAGGTAATAACTTGCCAAACCCAAGAAACTCCTAATCTCCGTAGCTGTAATGGGTCTAGGCCAGTTCTTGACTGCCTCTATCTTCTTAGGATCAACCTGAATACCCTCAGCCGATACGATATGACCCAAGAAGGGTACTAAATCTTACCAGAACTCACATTTAGAAAACTTGGCATACAACTGATTATCTCTCAAAGTCTGGAGTGCTATACGGAGGTGTTGCTCATGATCTTCCCGACTGCGGGAGTATATAAGAATGTCATCAATGAACACGATCACGAAAGAGTCCAGATGAGGCTTAAAACCCCAATTCATCAAATCCATGAAGGCTTCTGGAGAATTAGTCAGCCCAAAAGACATAACCAAGAATTCATAATGCACATACCTCGTCTGAAAGGCTGTCTTAGGAATATCGGACACCCTATCTTCAGCTGATGATAGCCTGACCTCAAATCAATTTTCGAGAATACTCTAGCACCCTGAAGTTGATCAAATAGGTCATCAATTATCGGCAATGGATATTTATTATTGATAGTAACTTTATTCAGCTGCCGGTAATCTATGCATATTCTCATTGACCGATCTTTCTTCTTTACAAACATAACCGGTGCACCCCAAGGCGAGACACTAGGTCTGATGAAACCCTTATGTAGCAAGTCTTGCAACTATTATTTCAACTCTTTCAATTCTGGTAGGGCCATATGATATGGAGAAATAGAAATGGGATGAGTGCCCAGAGCCACATCAATACAGAAATCAATATCCCTGTCGGGAGGAATACCCGACAGGTCTGCAGGAAATACCTCAGGAAACTCACGCACGATCGGAACTGACTCTATGGAAGAAACCTCGGCATCGAAATCACGAATATGATCCAAATAAGCCAAACACCCTTTCTCCACCATGCGGCGAGCCTTAGCATATGAAATTACCCGGCTAGGAGAATGACCAGGAGTCCATTTCCATTCTAATTGAGGTAACCCCGGTGAGAATAAAGTAACTGTCTTGGCGTGACAGTATAAAATGGCATAATAGGGCGACAACCAATCCATGCCCAATATAACATCAAAATCAACTATGTCTAGAAGTAAAAGATCCACACTAGTTTCAAGACGTTCAATGACTACCACACACGAACGATATACTCGATCTACCACAATAGCATCCCCCACCGGTGTAGACACATAAACAGGAACACTCAAGGGATCACGAGGCACATTCAAATACGAGGTAAAATAGGATGAAACATACGAATAAGTAGACCCCGGATCAAACAAAACTGAAGCAGCTCTATCACAAACAGAGATGATACATGTAATAATAGCATCAGAGGACTCTGCCTCGGGCCTGGCTAGAAATGCATATAGTCGGGGCTGAGCCCCCCACCCTAAACCACACCTCTGGGAGGACCTCCACCTCTAGCAAGCTGGCCTCCACCTCTAGCTATCTGTCCTCCACCTCTAACATTCTGGCCTCTACCTCTAACTACCTGACCCCTACCCCTTGCTGGCTGGGGAGGTGGTGCTTCAGCTGGTGCCGGAACTATGGCACGAGAACCCTCGTACTGATGCTGATTACTTAGAAACCTCGAACAAGCTCTCCGAATATTCCCATATTCACCACACTCAAAACATCCCTCCTGATATGAGGACTGACCTTAACGAACCGACTGACCATGATAATAACTCTACAGAGGAAGTGCTCTAATAGGAGCTGAAGGAGAACTGTAGACTGGCTAAGCAGAAGGAGGTATATAAGAACTACGACCCCCTAAAGTACCATATGAAACCTGTAGAGCTGAATGGAATGGCCTGGAAGAATGGACGCTGGTAAATGAAGTCCCACCTCCAGATGAGGCACCACTGAAACCACCGGAATGGAGAGGTCTCTTGCCTGACTGACCTCCCATCCCAAGAACTGACTCAACCCTTGTAGCTATGTTAGCTGCATCTTGAAAAGAAATCTTGGACCCTGCCTCCTTGGCCATCTACAACCCGATGGGTTGAGCAAGGCCATCAATAAACCGTCTGAACCTCTCCCTCTCTGTGGGCAATATAATAATAGTGTGTCTAGACAAATCCACAAAACGAGTCTCATACTAGGTCATTGTCATGCTGCCCTGTTGAAGTCGCTCAAACTGATGACGTTTATCCTCTCGAGTAGTAACAGGCAAAAACTTCTCCATAAAGAGATGAGAGAACTGATCCCAAGTCAGAGCAGGTGATCCAACTGGCCTAGTCAACAAATAGTCTCTCCACCATTTATTGGCTGAACCAGTCATCTGAAAAGCCGCAAAATCGACCCCATTGGTCTCCAAAATGCCCATATTACGTAGAACCTCATGACAACTATCCAGATATTCTCGAGGGTCCTCTAAGTAGCACCACTGAAGTGAACAGGAAATAACTTAATGAACCTATCCAACCTCCATAAGGCATCGGTAGACATAGCTGCCCCATTAACGGGCAGCACTGCTGCAACTGGCTGAATTACCCCAACGGGATTGGCTATTGGGGTCTGAACCTGAGGAGTAGTCTGGAATGGAGCGTGGGTAGCAGAAGTCTGGATCCCTCCTCCAGTCTAAGATACGACTGCTGAAACAGGGAATGTTCCCGTCTTGACACACTCTCAATCAATCCCACTAAACGGACCAAAGCATCTTGAATAACCGAGGTAGCAAAAAGATTTTTGGGAGTATACTTTATTCTGAGAAAAGGTCATCGTCTAGGACGAGGGTCCTGACCAAGGCGTTGACTTCCTGAAACTACTTATGTCAAAGTAAGAAGCACACGAGTTGAGGGTCTCCTAGCTAAGAATTTACTTAGCCAGGCTAAGGTATGATACATGAGCACTGAGAACCATGAAGTGAGTGGCACCTCGTGGATTGGGCCTATTCGATCGGTATGTGATCAAACATGTGCCGATCACACAGTAACTTAGACAAAAATAGGTCAGGATAGTTGAAACTCTAAAAGTAAAAAGTGAAGTACTTTTTTATAAGAAAGAAAAAGAACAGAATTTCTTTTAAAATATTCATAAACTGCTATTATGTAATTATTTTAGAATTGTTCTTATAAGCTTTATGTTTTACATGCATTTATAATCTTTGCTCGTAATGTATATGTTATTAAAGTTTCGTCCCCTGTCGTTCAGACCCACCGAGTACAATGGATGGTACTGACGTTCTCTTTTGGGAACATACGTTGCTCAGCGGTTGTGAGGACCCAATGGGTCATTTTATGATATAAGACTCCATTCTAGGATTATTAGCCATAAAAGACTAATTTTAATTACCTCGATTTGCGTGCGCAGTCCGAGCGTGAAACCGGTAAGCTTTTATGTGAAAATATGAGAAATAGTAATTTCTAGAGTTAAAATTTGGTTTTAGTTGACTTTGGTCAACATTTTGAGTAAACGGACCCAGATTTGTGTTCCGACGATCCCGCGTGGTCTGCGGTAAAATATAGGGCTTGGGCCTATGCCCGGAATTTAATTCTGAGCTCCCTACCCTTAGAAATCAATTTTTAAAGAAAATTATTTTGCTGGATTCTTAAGGAATTAAAGAAGTGAATTAATGCTTGAAACTATTGGTATCGGGCCCGAATTTTGGTTATCGAGCTCGATATAGATTTGTTATAGTATATAAGTACTATCTGTGAAATTTGGTGAGAATCAAAATTGATTTGACTTGATTCGGATGTCCGGTTGAGAATAGTGAAAGTTAAGTGTTCTTGAGAAAAATGATGAGTTTTGAGGTTAAATTCATAGTTTTGGATGTTATTTTCATGATTTGATCGCACGCGCAAGTCCGTATGTTGTTTTTAGACTTGCGTGCATGATTGGTTTAGAGCCCCGAGGGCTCGGGTAGGCTTTGGGATATTTTGAACTTACAAAATTTTGTTGTTTCTGCTACTGGTGCCCAGTGGTTTTGTGCTTCCCGATCGCGAAGCTACTCCCGCGATCGCGTGGTGTAAAATTACTGGGGGTCATATTTGTTCTTCGCAAACATAGAGCCTAGGAGGCAAACGCGAAGCATTGATGGATAACACATCGCGAACGCGTGCTGGCTTATGCGAACGCGGTGGGTTACTTGGCCTGGGGGAGGGGAGCCCGTTTATTCTATGCAAACGCGATCAACTGGTCGCGAACGCGGTGACCAAAGGCTGCAAAGCATCATGAACGCGGTCCATTTTGTGCGAACGCGAAGGCTATTGGGCCAGACCCTCAGCGAACGCGACAGGCCCATCGCGAACGCGATGAAGGCATGTCCAGTGATTTAATAACATAACCAAAAACGGGCAGAACCTATTTTTCACCTATTTTTGAACTAAAAAGACCTAGAGGAGATTCTCTTCACACAAGTTCATCTCCAAAGTGTTGGTAAACAATCTAAACTCTTCTCTTTCAATTACCCAATGTTTTTAATCACTTTTCAAATAAAAAATCAAGGGTTTTCATGGTAGAAATTGAGGGTTTGGGTAGAATTAGGAAATTTTGTAAAAATCAAATTTTGACCTCAAATTGGGGTCGTATTTCGAAACTAATCGTATACTCGGGCTCGGGGGTGAATGGGTAAACGTAATTTGGTTTGAACCCCGAGTTTGGACCAAGCAGGCCCGAGGTCGGGTTTTAACTTTTTTTTTAGAAAAGTTCCTTTAGCATTAATTAATGATATTAAACTAATTATGATTAGATTCTAGTGTGTTTGTAATGACCCGACTGGTCATTTCGCGTTCTAGGACCCCGTTCCCCTAAATGAGACTTCATGTAGTTGCTTTTACTGTTATGACTTGCGGGGATGGGTGGTTCGAGGTTTGGAGGAGTTTTGAATGGTTTAGGAACACTTAGTTCCCTAAGGTTGGCCTTTAAAGGCCATGTTTGACTTCGGTCAACTTTTTGACTAAACGACCTCAGAATCGAGATTCGAAGGTTCCGATAGGTTTGTATGATGATTTCGGACTTGGGTGAATGTTCGGAACGGGTTTTGGATGACCCTAGAGCGTTTCTGTGCCAAATAGTAAAATAAGGGTTTCCTTATGTTCAAATTGTGGTTTGGAACATGTTTTTGTGTTGTCGAGGTCCAAATAGAATTTTGAGACCGGGAATAGTTTCGTCATGTCATTTAGGTCTCGCTTGCAAAATTTGGTGTCATTCCGAGTAGTATAAGTAGGTTCGGCGTAATGAAAACGAATTCAATAACTTAAAGTTCTTAAGTTTGATCCTATAGGTTTTGAGGTATGATTTTTAGTTTTAGCGTTGTTTTGGGTGTTCCGAGGGCTCGAGCGAGTCTGTATTATGATTTAGAACTTGTTGGTATATTTTGACGGGGTCTCGGGTGGGCCCAGAGGCCATTCGGGCATCGAGCGAGGCAAAAACCATCAATAAATGACTGCTGGTGCACCAGATCTTGTGCGACCGCACCTACAGAGGCCTAGCCGCAGGTGCGACCCTAGGTGAGGTTGCCAAATTCTGCAGGTGCGGATCATTCTCTGCAGAAGCGGAGCCGTAGGTGCGGACTCCACTCCGCATGTGCGAACCCAGGCCCCCTTCCCCTCCTCCGCAGATGCGAGAATCGTGTCACAGATGCAAGACCGCAGGTGCGAAAAGCCTGTAGGCAGTGAGGTAGTTTAAAACACGGGGCTTAGCCATTTTTCACCATTTTCTTCCACCTTGGGCGATTTTTAGAGCATGCAAAGGAGATAAATGACCAAGCTACTGTAAGGTAAGTAATTCCTACTAAACTTTAGCTTAAATACTTGAATTCTTAGGTAGATTTACACCCTAAATCAATATAAATCATGGGTTTAGAGTAAACCTAGGTCTCTGGTAAAAATGGGAAACTACCGAGAAATTGGTTATGGAATCATACAAAGATTATATAATGTTGATCCTTAGGCTATGGGTGAGTGTTTCCTTCAAAATTTCCGGAATCCGAGCATGTGGGCCTGGGGGTGTATTTTGGGATTTTTCAAAGTAGGTTGAAATAATCGTTTAAATAGGGGAATTTCATACTTTTGAGTATAGATTGATTTATTTATGCAATATTTGATTAGTTTCGAGTCCTTGGGAGACGAATTTGGAGTTTCGGGCGCGTTCTTGACCCGGGAAGTAAACTTGACACGAGGTAAGCCTCCTTTCTAACCTTGTAAGAGGGAATTGTCCCCATAGGTGAAGTAATTATTTACATGCTACTATTTGTGGGGGCTACGTACGTACGAAGTGACGAGAGTCTGTACGTAGCTACTAGTTATGCCTATGTCCGGGTAGTCTTAGGCTTACATCATGCTTTGTTGCTATCATATTTGAATTGTGTTACTTGTTTACTTTGTGAAGAAGTCGGACTGAGCACACTTGTTAAATATTTACAAAAGGAATAAAAAATTGTTATAAAAATAGGAATCCTTGAAAGTTCTCACTGAATGTTCATATTTTGAAAAGAAAAGGAGGAACACTTTAATAACTTGAGAAATCTATGTGTAACTGCGTCGCATGTATGATTCGCGGGCTGGGTAAGTTCTCCTACCACACTCTTATAGGATCGGGCCGTTTGCCTTGGCAAGATTTATGTACCACACTCTCATGGGTTCACGTAGGTCTCACGAGTCACGGGAAAACCCAATAGAGTCTTGCGGATCGGTACGGAGACGTCTGTATTTATCTTCGGGAGGCTTAAGGTGTTAGGAAATCTCTCTTTATTCATCTTCTATCGTGCAGTTGATGGTATAATAAATATCACTCTTCTATTCTCTCAAAGATGGTGAGGACCCGCCCAGTTGACGTTCCATACCCGCGAGGGGCTGCTACCCCCGTCATCCGAGGCTGTGGCAGAGGCCGGGGGAGGGCACCGGCCCGAGGTAGGGGACGAGGGCGTTCTAGAGCTGTTCCAGTAGCACCCCCAGCGGATCCGGCAGAGGATCCCATCACTAAGGAGCAGCGCGAGGCGCCCGCAGCAAATCCTGCCCCATTAGCCTTATGACGGCGTCGGTATTCCAGGAGGTCATGGGCCGTATGATGCGGTTCATGGACACCGTGACTTAGGCTGGTTTATTTCAAGCAGCTCTTGCCACATCTCAGGTGGGAGGGGGAGCACAGACCCCTATTGCCCAGGCCGCAGGTCATGCATCAGCAGTATATCAGACCCGGGGTACACTGCCTGTAGGCGGGGCCAGCCAGTAGTAGCAGCACCTGAGCCCAGACCAGCTGCAGACAGTGATCTGCAGAAGCTATTGAATAGATGGACCAGATTGCACCCTCTTGTCTTTGGAGATGAGCATGGTGAGGATGCCAAGGACTTTATTGATAGGTGCAGGGACAGACTGCACAACATGAGGATATTGGAGTCCCATGGAGTTGACTTCACCACTTTTCAGTTAAAGGGCAGGGCCCGCAGATGGTGGCAGTCCTATATTCTTGGCAGACCGGCAGATTCCCCTCCCATCACTTGGGAGCAGTTCACTCAGTTATTCCCTGATAGATATATTCCATCCTCTGAGAGGGAAGAGTTGCGGTATCAGTTTGAGCAGCTGGAGCAGGGTCAGATATTAGTGACGGACTACGAGGCTAGGCTTTCCGAGCTGTCTCGTCATGCACTCATGATACTCCCTACTGATGTATAGAGAGTGCGGAGGTTTGTAGCTTGGTTGCATCCAGGTATTAGGGCCAACATGGACCGATAGGTGGAGATGGGGACTCTTTATCAGCTTGTGGTAGAGATTGATCGTACGATTGAGGGTTATCGAACGAGGAGCAGAGAGCAGGGGCAGCAGGATAAGAGAGCTAGATTTTCTAGAGATTTCATAGGTGCTCCAGCCAGATGAAGAGGTCAGTTTGGTAGAGGCCAGCCCAGTAGGCCCCCGTATTCAGCACCCCCACCACCACCTCGAGGTGCTCCGACGAGGCTTTATTTCAACGCTATGCCGGAGAGTTCTTATCGCCTACCAGCCATTCAGGGTTCCTCTGGCGGGTATTCTGGTCACCAGGGGTCTTCTAGCCCTTACTTCAGTGCTATGCCAGAGAGTTCACACCACCCTCCAGCTACTCAGAGTTCTTTTTCAGGACAGCAGGCCATGGTGCCGAGAGGTTGTTTCGAGTGTGGGGATCCAGGTCATATGAAGAGGTATTGTCCCAGGCTTCGGGGCAAGGAAGTACAGCAAGGTCACCAGCCTATGAGTTCAGCACCAGCGGTCCGTCCACCCAGAGGTGGAGCACAGGCCTGCAGGGGTCGTCCTAGAGGTGGAGGCCAGACAGGGGGAGCCCAGTCAGCTCCTATTCATGCTAGTGGAGGTCAGTCTTCCGGTGCTCCCGCCAGATTCTATGCTTTTCCGGCCAGACCAGATGCAATAGCCTTAGATGTCGTGATCACATGTGTTATTTCAGTATGTGGTAGAGATGCATTGGTATTGTTCGATCCAGGATCCACTTATTCATATGTGTCAGCCTTGTTTGCTCGTTTCTTAGATGTTCCTCGTGAGTCTTTGGGAACTCTTATTTATGTGTCCACTCCTGTGGGTGATTCTGTGGTTGTGGACCGGATTTATCGGTCCTGTGTGGTTACATTTTGTGGGTTCGAGACCAGAGCGGACCTCCTATTGCTTGACATGATTGAATTTGAGGTCATCCTGGGCATGGATTGGCTATCTCCTTATCATGCTGTTCTAGATTGCCATGCCAAGATTGTTACTCTAGCCATGCCCGAGTTGCCGAGATTAGAGTGGAGAGGTTCCTCAGTTAGCGCAGCTAGTCGGGTTATTTCCTTCCTAAAGGCTCGGCGTATGGTCGAGAAGGTTTTTTGGGCTTATCTTGCTTATGTGCGGGACACCACCGCCAATCTCTGACGATTGATTCAGTGCCAGTGGTTCGAGAGTTTGCAGATGTATTCCCTTCAGACCTTCCAGGCATGCAACTGGATCGTGACATTGATTTTTGTATTGACTTAGCTCCAGGAACCCAGCCTATATCTATTCCCTCATATTGTATGGCTCCGAAAGAATTGAAGGAATTGAAAGAACAACTTGAGGAGTTGTTGGCTAAGGGGTTTATCAGACCGAGCGTATCGCCTTGGGGTGCTCCAATGCTATTTGTGAAGAAGAAGGATGGGACTATGCGGATGTGTATTGACTACCGCTAGTTGAACAAGGTCACCATCAAGAATAAGAACTCGTTGCCGCATATAGATGATTTGTTTGACCAGTTGCAGGGTGCTCGGGTGTTTTCTAAGATTGACTTGAGATCGGGGTACCATCAGCTGAAGATTCGGGATTCAGATGTTCCGAAGACTGCCTTTCGTACGAGATATGGTCATTATGAGTTCTTGGTGATGTCCTTTGGCTTGACTAATGCCCCAACATCATTTATTGATTTGATGAATAGGGTGTTCAGGCCTTATATTGATTCTTTTGTCATTGTCTTCATTGATGACATTCTCATTTACTCACGTAGCCTCAGAGAGCACGAGCAGCATTTGAGAGTTGTGCTCCAGACTTTGCGAGAACAGAAGCTATATGCTAAGTTCTCCAAGTGTGAGTTTTGGTTGGATTCTGTGGCATTTTTGGGACATGTGGTATCCGGTGAGGGTATCAAGGTGAATCCTAAGAAGATCGAGGCAGTTCAGAGTTGACCACGCCCTACTTCAGCTACAGAGATCGGGAGTTTATTGAGCCTGGAAGGTTATTATCGCCGATTTGTGGAGGGTGTTTCATCCATTGTAGCTCCACTGACTATATTGACTTAGAAGAATGCCCTGTTCCGATGGTCCGACGAGTGTGAGACGAGCTTTCAGAGGCTCAAGAAAGCACTAACCTCAGAACCAGTTCTAGTATTGCCCACCGGTTCTGGGATGTATACAGTTCATTGCGACGCTTCATGTGTTGGCTTGGGATGTGTGTTGATGCAAGAGGGGCGAGTTATTGCATATGCTTTATGTCAGCTGAAGGTTCATGAGAAAAATTACCATGTGCACGATTTGGAGTTAGCGGCGATTGTTCATGCTCTTAAGATTTAGAGGCGCTACTTGTACGGGGTGCCTTGTGAGGTTTATACAGACCACCGCAACTTGCAGCACTTGTTCAAGCAGAGGGATCTTAATTTGAGGCAGCGCAGGTGGCTTGAGTTGCTGAAGGATTGTGACATCACCATTCTTTATCATCCGGGCAAGGAAAATGTGGTAGCAAATGCCTTGAGTAGGAAGGCGGAGAGTATGGGTAGCTTGGCTTATATTTCAGCGGAGGAGAGACCTCTATCTTTGGACATTCAGTCCTTGGCTAATCTCCTGGTGAGATTGAACCTTTCGGAGCCCCGCCGAGTTCTTGCACGTATGGTTGCTCAGTCTTCATTGTTGGGGGAGATCATGGCTCGGCAGTTTGATGATCCGCGCTTGGCAGAGCTACGGGAGACAGTGATGCAGGGTGGTGCCAAGGAGGTTTCTATTGGTGAGGACGGTGTTCTGAGACTCCAGGGTCGCTTATGTGTTCCTAATATCGATGGCCTGAGGGAGAGGATCCTAGAGGAGGCACACAGTTCACGGTATTCTATTCATCCTGGTGCTACGAAGATGTATCGTGACTTGAGGAAGCATTTCTGGTGGAGGCGGATGAAGAAGGACATAGTGGAGTATGTGGCTAGATGCCTGAATTGCCAGCAGGTTAAGTATGAGCACCAGAGGCAAGGAGGCCTACTTCAGCAGATGCCTATACCTTAGTGGAAATGGGAGCGCATCACTATGGACTTCGTAGTTGGGTTGCCTCGGACCTTGCGGAACGTTGATGCGGTTTGGGTCATTGTGGACAGGTTGACCAAGTCGGTGCATTTCATTCCAGTAGCTACTACTTATACTTCAGAGAGGTTAGCCCAGATCTACATTCGGGAGATAGTTCGATTGAACGGTGTGCCTGTGTCCATTATATCAGATCGAGGTCCTCAGTTCACCTCACACTTCTAGAGAAAATTACAGAGAGAGTTGGGCACCCGGGTAGAGCTCAACACACCATTCCACCCCCAGACCGACGGGCAGTCAGAGCGGACAATTCAGATATTGGAGGACATGCTCAAGGCATGTGTGATTGACTTCAGAGGTCAGTGGGACTTGTTTTTGCCTTTGGCCGAGTTTTCTTATAATAACAATTATCAGTCCAGCATTGAGATAGCTCCATTTGAGGCTTTGTATGGTAGGAGATGACGTTCTCCCATCGGGTGGTTTGAGCCTCGCGAGGCTAAGTTATATGGAACCGACCTGGTGAAAGATGCTTTGGAAAAAGTAAAGTTGATTCAGGAGAGGCTTCGCACAGCACAGTCCAGGCAGAAGAGTTACGTGGATCAGAAGGCGCGTGATGTATCATTTATGGAGGGGGAGAAGGTTCTGTTGAAAGTCTCGCCGATGAAGGGTATTATGAGGTTTGGGAAGAAGGGCAAGCTGAGCCTGAGGTTTATAGGTCCATTTGAGGTGTTGAGACGAGTTAGAGAGGTTGCTTATGAGCTTGCTTTACCTCCCAGTTTATCAGGGGTTTAATTCGGTCTTTCATGTGTCCATGCTCCGGAGATACCACGCCGACTTCTCTCACGTGGTAGATTTCA